>JBBYHH010350119.1:0-12126 GCA_038382905.1 Daphne laureola | reverse complement strand
AGGACAATGTAAAAGGAAACAAAGGGGAAAAGAAAAAACAAATAAAAAGACGAAGAAGAAAGCGAACATTTCCAAATAGCTTGGGTGTGAAAACGTCAATAATACAATTAAGTAGGTAGAATTAGAATTTAGAAAGCTCCCTTTTCCAATCAAAACCCTGCGTTACGTTCTCGTTATAAAGATGTTAAATTTTTGTCAACTCAATTTGATGATGCTTGTTTTATTTTATAAAAAATATTGCACGTCTATATATAAATTGAATTAATTGATCAGATCTATATAAAAAAAGTTTGTTTTTGTTTTTTTTGACAGAAAACGACTTGTTATTATTTCAAGAAAAATAATGCAAACCAAAACTTAACATAATGAAAGACAAACACCTAGACGAAACATAACAAAAAGAGAAATAATAAGAGGGTGACAACACTCCGCTAAAACTAAAAGAAACAAAGCTAAAACATGTTAGAACCAAGAGCAGGACCACATGGATAGCGATCCACCCCTGCAAAGGCTATTGCAAAGCCACACATAAGCACATATTGCCATAGTGAAGTAATATAAATATTCGATCTCGACCGCGGTACACCAAATAAGTTCTCAGGGAACCCAATGCCATCTCACTATGCGCGTGCAGGCAGAAGGGAATCTGTCAAACCAAGAAGACACTACCACAAAGCCATAACAAAAAAGTCTCAAACGATAAACACTAGAGAAAACCAACCAACTAGAAATCCACAAAAAAATCTAAACAATAAATAAACATGCCCTACGGATGGACCAAAATAGTAATACTGAAGCGGGTAGAGCTGGCCCAATATCCCACCCACTCCAGATAGAACCCCTCATGGCGCGGGCTGAGGCATAAACGCTGAGATCAAAGTGTCCAACTGCACCGGTCGAGCAGACAGAACTCGGCCGACGATCACACCACCATGTTGATAGACGATCGCACGTGACAGCGCCACCACCACCACCACCACCACCACCACCTCCTCTTTTTCGCGGGAGATAGCGAGTTTTACGAGTCGAGAATCGATGGCCTCCATACCGAGTGGAGGAATGAGAGAGACCGGGACGGTGCGGTGGAGTGCGCAGCGAGAGGAGATGATAGGAGAGGCCGATAGTGATGGTGAGAGAGGGAGGAGCGATGGTGAGAAGCAATTTGCTTGGAGAAAAAACCACTAGACGGCTAGGGTTGAAGAGTCGCGATTTGTCATAATTTAATTTCTTTCTGTTTAATTATCATTATTATTTTTTTAATAGTGGAGTATATGATAATGAACCATGCATGGAGATATTAGAGTAAGTTTTTGTCCTAATTAAATGAAGACTGCAGAACTACTTAACTTTTTGTGGATTATATTATACGTATAGTACTAATGGTTGATGAAAGCCAGTCGTTTTCCTCTGAAGGATTCAAAAAAGAAAAAAAAAGAAAAAAAGAAAAAAGAAAGAGGATGATTTGGTCCTATTCATCCTTTCAGTTGATCATACATAATATATATGCACTCCACATCACATATCATATGGAATATTGTTGTCTACAATAATTGTCTCACAGTATTTTTTTTTTCCCCCCTTGTAACGTGATAGTCCCGATCCAAAGCAGGCCAAAACTATATATAACATTTTATGGAGGTTGTCCAACGGTCTAAAGCACTTACAACTGCGACCAATGAGAAAATAGGTCTGAGTTATATGTCGGGGGATTCACTTTAACACTTAAGTTAATGATGACGCTGACGAGAGAGCAACTAGGTTAAGCAGTCTAGGAATCGAGTGGAGAGAGTTGTTGTATCTTAGGAAGGAGCCTAGACTGCCTTATATAGTAGTCTAGTGAGCGGCGGTCAGGACCGGGTCTCCTTGAGTCGTGCCCGAATTGGAGGGCTCGATTGGAGGATGGAGCGTCGTCTCATGCTTAGGGGGAATTGGGAAGTAGAACATCCATCCCATTGAATCAGGCATAGGACTCGGAGCACCAGTTGAAAGATGGGCGCTCGAGGTCAAAGTTATTTAGAGAGACGACCGCTGAAAACGTGATCGCGATCGAGGTCCCTGAGACAGACCTTGATGGCAATGCCCTCGAGGCAGACCTCAAGGTTGATGTCCTCAATGCTTATGGGGGATGTGATATCTGATGAATGTGGTGGGTCTTGGGTCAATGTTGGTGGATCTTAAGGTCTCTGGTTTTGATGTCTTTTTGAGGTCTAATTACCATAATGAAATGTTTGTTTTATATCGATTTATATTGGATGTGTTTTTTTTTTCTTTCAAAGAAAGTTAATTTGTATTTCCTTTTAATTGTAAATGTGATCTGTATGACAAAAATAATAATAACCAATAATTAGATAAATTGTTTGAAATTTATATATTAAAATTGTACTCCTATAGGAGATAGATAGTAGCACCAAATCAATTGATAGATTACGTGTTCGTGGGGTTAGGGTTAGTTATGACTCATTAGTGCCCTAAACTCCCTGTTAAACCTAATACTGATCAACCGATCTTTTAGGCATTGTCTAATTAGATCAACAAAATAAACTTAATAGCTTACCCTGCCTTACACTTAAGCTTGACGACAATGGCCTGTGGTTTCATTATATCCAACGTTTTCTTCAAGATGGGAATTTGGTATGCTATATAAAGAAAATGAAAATCTGAAAAAGAATAAAGGGACAAACTAGAAAAAAAGGTGAATTTTGAAAATACTAGGATAGGATATTGAAATACTATGAAATAACATAGCTATAGTACCCACCCGTCTCTTTTTAATTGTTACATTTGACTTTAAAAATTTTATTTGACTCAATTTTTTACTAGAAAAATTTTATTAAAAAATATTCTTAGAAACTAGACATATTGATTTATCTTATGTATATAAGTTACTTAACTTTATATATCAAAATACTGAAGAAAAAATATATAATTTAGATACTGAAAAAAAAACGTAACTATTAAAAAAGAACGAATGAAGTATAACATGACTGCTCTTAAGTAAATATTCTGATACTGTCACCGACAAAATTATGATCGATGTTGTGTTCTTCTATAAAAAAAAAAAAACAAACCAACAACAATTCAAATTTTTATCAATTTCAAAAGGTTTCGGTGCAAAAAACTCACTGAATTAGATTAAAAAGTGTAAATTGCTCACTCTCTTTTTCATGGATCTGTTTTAACCATTCACGTTTGTTCCGTTAGTGTAACTTTAATACTCAAACGTTAAGTCGTCCAATTCAGCCGTCATGCGTGATGTGAGATCCACATATGCTGATGTGTTGCTGACGTGGGATCTTACTCAGCCGGTGATGTGGCAAGTCCATCACGAAGCTACCGCGAGTCACCGAACTTTTCTCCAACACCACCTAATTCACCTCGATTTATTTGGTGGAAGCCTCGTCCATCAATTCCAGCGCCGCCATAGCGAGCTCGAACCTCCGACACATCAACCCCAAAGCCAGGAACTCGCCCATGCTCGGAGACGTCTGGGCATACGTGAATCGTGAAGATACTCACCAACCCAATCTTCCAACTCAGCGCGTCTCCAGCCTTCTCTCCCCCCAGATCGGTCGCTTCAGCCTCATCGTAGCTATCCCTGATCGCCGCCACGTCGTTTCCGACCATCCTCGCCACAAAATCCGTCAAAAATCGCAAATACGCTGCAGGATCCAGACACCCATCACATCCTGTGAGTTTTTTTCGTTTCTCTTTTTGATTTTCATAATAGGTTCGACAAAACCTCCTTCACCCTCTATCTTTTCTACTCATCCGTCATTTATTTCTCCACCGCCCGAAATGTCAGGCCACCGGAGTAACAAAGCACGACAGAGAAAACAAAGGAGTCCGGTGACGTGGCACGACTTCAACGAAATATTCTACTCCCTCATTCCCTAAATAATTCTCTTATTTATTTTGACAGTTTCACAATATTTAATTTATGATTTTTTTTTATGAATGTTTAGATATCAAAAATGAAATATTTCATAGGTGTCTCATATTTGCAATCTAAATTTTCTATATATATATATATATATATATATTTTTTTTTTTTTAAACTGTTTATATTTATTAAAATTTGAGTCAAACAGTGAACCTTTAAATAATAAAGTCAAATGAGACAATTATTCAGAGACGGAAATAATAGGATTTAATGAAATATTTCTTCCGTTACTCCTCCAATACTTGTCTTGTACCTTTTATCATCAAAAGTCTTTTATTTACACTTAATAAGTAGAGATAAGTGATTAAAACATACTGATGAAAAGATCAACGAATAAATCACACTTTTTTATCTAATCAAGTAGATCTTTTTACACCCAGAGCCATCTCAAAAAATTTTACTCACATTTTTCCCTCCCAAATTTAAGTTGTTAGTACTTTTTTACAAAACATTGTACAAAGAACACATCCGACTTCTCTAAAATTTTCGAGATAAATTCATATACAAAACATAGAGAATAAAAAATAAAATACCCCATCCACCCCAAAATAATCAAATCATATCACATTAATATTAAACTAATGATTTTTTTTTGCCATTTAACTCAAAGTCAAAGAATTTATACATAAATGATAAATTAACTTTTGTAGTTTTTAATGAATTTTTCCATAAACTTCGTCCATCAAATATTAATTTGATTAACACACAACACAAACTCAAATGTACCCATTATTTTGGGCAAAGGGGCAATACTAAGACATTATCAGAAAAAATTAAAGTTCTTGTATTTGGAACTCTTACACTTCCAACTTTTACATGGGAAAAAATGAGTCCCATGCGTTTGAGTCCCTGATATAAATAATAAACATCAGCAGCCCGCAGAGGGAAACAATCAATTGACAAGAAATTTGTAATCACCAAATCATGCTTCACTCCCAAGGAACCAAACCCCATCAACAATTTTGCTAGGCTTCTGTTCCCATCCCAAAAATCATCCTTCAACCCTTTGAGCTCTTTACCCAGTTGCTCTTGTAGTAGTAGACTAGAGAACATAACATTTTTATCCAACCCACAAGATGGCAACAATTTACAAAACAAGACCACAAACCAACTAGTAGGGGACTGTGGTATTTTCTTTTGGTCCAACCAAGAACACTAAGGCTCTCAACAAAGAATTTCATTCAGATCAAAAATTCTCTCTCAAACTTAGAATCTCTGTGTAGTTTGGAAATATATGCAGCAACTTATCAAGGGTTTCGGGATAGAACTTCCTGGCGAACAAGAAACACGGTCTTTTGATACCGTTCCACAGGCAAGGCTGTACCTGTTCATTCTGTTAATAATGTTATAGATGAGTATATGTATTCACAAAACTAACAGTTTTTTTCTTAAACATAAATTGCATACCTTGTTATCACTTGTTGCATGCGCGACGATGTCAATCGACTACACGCAAATGAAAGACAACACTCATCAAGAACGAACGCCTCATGTTCAATATACCAAGGAACAGATATCTTGCAGCAATCCTAGGACTCTGAAAAAATGCCGGTGCAAAAAAGAGGTTTCAGGAGTGTGATCATACCGTAAGATTCTTGAGAAGACTGTACGTTATATCATGATTTTTGTATGATTTCGGATGCCACTTTTTCTCAGACCAATCAACGTGAGTCACAGACCAGTTTCCAATACCCGCGGGATCAATTAACTGCAAAACACAGAAGACTGCCATAAATATTTGTCAAATTAATAATTGAGATTTTTTAAACAAATATTGAGCAATAGCCTCACGTGAAAAAAGGTCGGCAAATAATGTTCATCAGCAATGCAATTAGTTGAACCTTCTACTCCATGCTGCATTAATCAATGAGAAGGCACTATCAGTGATTCCCAGTCATGAGTGAACCAGTCAACCAGACTGCAAAATTCCATTATTGCTAGCAAAGTTTGAAAGGTTTACCAGAAAATTCAGCAGAAAAGAAATACCTTGCAGTAATCCCGGAACTTTGCGTAGTACAGACTGTCAACCATTACTATCACAGCATGCTGTCGCTTCATTGTAAACCACTGAAAAATTCACCATTTCAATGATTAAGATAATAAATACTCACTTTTCTATCTAACAGAATCAAACATTAGTGGAAGCAAACTAAATGGATATTTGACAAAACGTTTAAGAAAAATCTATTACAGCACATGTAGAACTAGAAAGAAAGGGGGAGAAAAATAAGATGCAAAAAATGAGATTAATAAAAACTTATCCAAAATAGATGCAAAAGTTATCTATGAGTAGTTTTAGCGTTTAGTTGTAACACACAAATTTATAAAAATGTTGATCTCCTAATCCTATAAATTTCAATTTAAATAGATAGATTAATAATCCCCTCTATGAGGATTTAATAGTCTAAGACACTGCTGACATATCCTTGCTGGCCAATGAAAGAAAACCATACACCCACCATATCTTTGTAAATTGAATCAATTATTTCTGTCTCTAACTGATATAAATAACAGAAATATACAGATATGAAAAAAATCAAGAAGAAAATACCTGAGCTCCCTTTCTGAAGTCTTTCATTTCAACTTCGGGTAACATATGTTTTGAGTACCTCCCGTTCCCATGTGGACCAGTATCCTCAAAGCTAGCAAGTGACATGTAATCGTTTAGCATTAAAGTCCGCACAACAATCAAAACAAACAAAAAAATAAAAACTTCTTGTCCATTTATATCAGAATCCTTACCAGTCAATAAAGCTGACATTGGCATATAGCAGATAGTTGTAGGTGTAGTCAAAATCATGCAACGGTATACAGCTGCAATACGAGGAGTTTAATGAACAGATGATTCATGATAATGTAGAATAGGGAGGAGGAATGCAGAATAAGAGTGAGAAATGAACCTATCAGAAAGTAAAACAAAATGCTGATTATCAGGGTCTTTAAGAGCATTTGCTAATAGCCGCTTTTCTGCATCAACCATTGAAATTCTTCCCCACACTACCTGCAAAGGAGAATTTCATTAAAATGTACTCGAGGCATCTGCCAAGATCAAGGGGATGATTTTTCTAAGTTCAGAACATGGTACTATAAAATATCTTACTACATTAAAACATCAAGTACAACAAAAGCATTGAGAAAATAGCTTCAAACATTTAGTCCAGAAAACATGAAATGAAGAAGAAAGTGAGTGTCTGCATCTTAAAGAGCCAGTGACAGTGTTTCAACATTGGGGTGTGGGAGTTGGAATTTTTTTTCTTTCTTTTTTGATGATGTGATCTAGGTTTATCAAACTTAAAAGTCTGCAACTCCTGTAAAGAGATCCATAGTACCATATGAATCAGTTGGCCATCATAGAAAGAGATAACAAGCAGCTGAACCACTTGCATGACACTGCCCATTTTAAGCCTAGGATTTGAAGGCTTACAGTTTCAGGACTCTAACTAATAAAAAAGTAATTCGGATCACATATAATCAGGACATGTTTTTATATCCTATTGTCCATGTTTGATTTCAAGAATACCTAGACACACCTAACCATCTTTTGAAATTAATGATAGGTCAGAAGTTGGATGCTAGTCAAGCACCAAAGCTGGCATTTCGTGCCAAGACATGTCATCCAAAACTGTCTTGCGTAAGCAGCAATGTTGAAGACACATGTTAGACTGTCAGCTGGTAGTGGGTCCCCTTTTATGGGACTGATCACCACTCCTGTACCAGCCAGGTTTTTATCCTTACTTGCATGAGGGCATATGGAACATGTAGCTTCATTCCCTTGATTGTGGAAATGGAGGTTTCAAAGACATCATGGACAGAAAAAGAATGTACCCATTTTAAATGATATTGCACATACCTCATCACTTCGTATTTCCTTGTTTATAAAGTAGTTACTTGTATGAACTGGCTTTTCTCTGGAAGCATGGATATAGATGGAGAATCGTCCCTCATTCCCCTGTAAACAAGAAATGAGACCGCAAAATCAAAATCCAGGCAACATTTTTCAGAAGATAAAGGTTATTTAGCTCAAATAAGCTGAACAAGTGAGAACTAAACGTATTGTCTACTAGAGTTTAATTATCAATTCACTATTTCATTATTAGATAACAGACTAGGGAATTTACCTGTAAGAATTTTTCCCAAAGTTTCTCAAATGGGAGGGTACCAGGGCTCAAGAACAAGAATGCAATTTTAGGATTCCTGGACTGAATAGATGGTGTATTAAGAATGTCTCTAATTACAACACGAGAAGCCATCTCTTCATCGGTCAAATCCCTTGTAGGAGCAGGCGGAAGCCAATCAGAAAGACCTTTGCAACCTTTCGATGAAAAAATGTAGCAGGCGGTCTTGCTATGCTGTGGATAAATGTAAGCACAAACTAGGAAAAGGCTGACAACTGAAACTAATGCAATAATCCCTATAGGCTTCTTCAGATGAGAAATATGGCGAGGCCCAGGCAAGATTTTATCACCCATTTTGCCCAGGTGCCACGCCCGAACTGCCTTCATTCAGCAGAAACACATCATGCTCGCATTTCCACTCAATTTCCTTACTTCAGCCTATTATGAGATAGGCCCCAACAATGAATAATTACAAACACCCAATCGCAGATCGTTCGAAGGAACAAGGATGAACTCAATCTGGGGACATGAGACACAAAAGACCAAAAGTCAACAAACTGTGAGAAGATAAAATTAAAGCTCAACTGTGAATCAAGAGCCGCAACAATCAATCATAAAGAGTTCCTTGGAGTTGCAAGACACAAAACTAAAAACATATCCTTTTGAATTTTTTACTCAACCAGTCCCGCAACATCCCCACTTAAAAAAGAGTGATATGCCACGAGTGTATTCTAAGAAACAAGCAACAATAAAACAACATCTCTAAGGAAGCATCAACAACATGTGAAAGAAATGAAAAGCAAAAAAACATGAAAGATCTATTTTCCCGCCGGTTTTCCCACAAACCTACCATAGAACAGATAGAGAGGAACATACCGTAAACAGGAACAAGGTTACAAGTGTCCTATAAGACGCTCTCTGATCGAATAGAAAAGCTCTAGATTCCTCGACGGCGCAACGACCAGAACCAGGCCCTTAGAAAATTCCTGCCAAAAAGTAAAGTTCAGGAAGAAAAGTCAAAACAAACAATCAACGGCAAACCACACCAGCAAGCGAAAAAGACCCAATCAAAACTTTGAATCCAAAAAGGGAACTTGATCACATTTTCTGAGAACCCAAATAACCAAAGAAGCCCCCACACTGCGGGGTACGAACCCTTGTGTGGCTTCTGATAAAACGGGGGGAAATCCCAACAACAGCATTCATTCTAACGAATCGAAAGAGAGGAAGAAGAAGAAGAAGAACCTGAGAGAGATAGAGAGAAGAGCTTAAACGAATCTCGATCCGAAGATCTAAGGCGAAACGGGCATTATTATTTGTTGTATTTGATGATTCTCAAGATCCAGAGAGGGTGAGGGAGGAGAGAGAAGGATTGGAACAAATTGGGCCAATAGAAAATTGCAGAAGAAATTTTGATCTCAAAGACGATTCGTCTGCATTTGTTTGTGGATTATTTCTAAAATAAAAACAACTGGATCTCTCTCTCTCTCTCTTACTCACCAGGAAGGAACCACAGTGGAATATGTCTCTCTCTTTGTTTCAAACTACAGAAGAGAGCCGGCGATTAATTATCCACCACTAAATACTATCGTTGTTCCTCACTACTATAAAAATCAAATCATAGTTTTACTTCCTCCTCTATATTAAATACTCATGTGAGGTTAATGAAACATTCAATTATTCTCTTAATCGTTTATAATGTTAGTTCATCGTTAAGAACTTTACCGATAATTCTATCACTCAATCTCATCACCTAGCCATCTCATCGTGACACGGACAAGCTCGGGCCAAAGTGACGTAGGCGAAACCACAGTGCAAGTGAGCTTAGGTCATCCCTTAACTGTTTTGAAGTATAGTTTATGTAGTTACTTCTAAAAATTTTAACAGTCAACTAACACCATAAACGGTTAATGGAGATAACTGAAAGTTTTACTAAATCTCGGAGAATAACTTAAGGTATTCGAAATAGACAGGATAAACTGAAAAATTCATTAAACCTTATGGGGTTTATGTAATTACCTCAAATTTTATGGATCTCCACATATAGTCAGAGACGACGAAGGAACGTTTAGACGGGGGGTTGCTGTCACCCCAAAAGTTTGAGTGGTGTAGGATATATAATATATATTATGAGGATTAATGAGATAATTTACCCACTAGCCCCCCTACCCAACTTAAAATAAAATTTAAGCTTAATCATTATTAAAATCTAACCTAATTTTGTCCAATTTTTCCTAAACAACTGTGTTGCATCCGATAAAAAAACTCAAATTATTTAATTAGGTAAAATTCATTTTTTCCCCATATTTTTTATTTGTAACCTATTTAAGTCATTGACATTTACTATGGTGCATTTAAGGCATTTCTCATATTAAAAAGTTAATAGTTTGGTGTCCATGGTTAATTTTTTTTTTTTTAATAATCTTTAGTACATTTAAATTCTAAATTTATGTGTTGATAGATTTTACTAGGTTGTTTGGATAGAATTTTTATTTTCATTACTAATCCATTTTATTTCTGTATTTGTCATGAGTTTTTATTTTAGGCATTTCTCTTCTACAGTTAGTTTTTTACTATTATTTTTTATTACATGGAAAACTGTTTTACTCATAGAAAAATCAAGTAAAATAAATAAAACTAACTTGTGGTATCAATTTTGTGCGTATGAAAAATTTATAATTTTTGTATGTATCTAACTAATGGATTCAAACAAAAAAATCTTTGATCATTTTAGGTTTCCAATCAATCTAAATAAAAAAAAATGATAGAAAACCTCATGTACAGTGCTTCGGAGGAACATTTCTTCTTCCTCCATTACTATTTATGAATTAATTTTAATTTTTAGAAATTACTCATTTCCGATCCTTCTATTAAGCTACCTACCCGCCCCCCATCTCAAATTCCTGATTTCGTCAGTAACTCACCCATTGGTTTATCTTCTCCCCTTCTTCTCCGGTGTTCATAATCATGTTGTCTAGTCCAAAAAGATTTTGTCAATATAGTATCTCTCTTTGAGTTCTGCGCGGAGTGTCACTACAACACATATATGATTTGGAGACATAAATATTTGATACTATATGTCATTTATTTGACTCCAATACTTTTAAAAACATATAGTTTAATTGTCCCTATTATTGGTGTTGTTAAAAGTTTTTGGAGACAATTAGGAGACAAATATATATGTCTCCTTTAAAAATAAATAGGTAACAATTATAAATGTTTCTAATTTAAACCACACATTTAAGCCCAATTTCTATTGACGAAACATAAAATAAAAAAAAACATAAAATAAAATAAAAAGTGTTCCTTTAATTTATTTATCCCACACTTTGCATATTTCTTGATTTTCTTTTATTTATCCCACTTAACATTTTTACTATTTCCTTGTTGTTCTTTGGAATTGAACTCCTCTCATTGAACTCACATACGCTTTATTGTGATATGCCACACCACTCACGTAACGCCAAGAGACTGAGAAATATTGATATAATTATGAACATGTGACTATTTCTATTCACTTTAAAAATTGATTTCGAAACAGGTAATTAAAATATTCCTTATTCAAAATTCATCAAAATTAAATTATTACATTACAACAATTTTTAATTTTAGGTTTACATATGTTCCGACTATTCTTGCTTCCATTGTATCATTTAATTTAAATAAATTTCTAAAAACATAAATAAAAATACATCACAGATTAATGTACTCCTTTAGTCCTCAATTAATTGGTCCGTTTCACTTTCATGTTACAAGATTCATTGTTTGACCAAAAATATTTACAAAGATAAACATTGAAACAAAATCCAAAAAAATACTTTTAGAAAGAATATGTTACAAATTATGATATGTATATGAGTTATTTAACTTTAAATATCTAAATATTTATGAAAAAAATCATAGATTAAACTTGATGCTTTTGGAGACAAATTATTTGATGACGGATGAAGTAATATATAAACTTGTTTGAACCAAGAATATTTGTGATAGAACTCAACTACAAAAGATGGATAATTATTAAATTTTAGGATTGTTTAGTTATCATGATTTTTTTAGCAAAATAGGGTTGGA
>JBBYHH010350009.1:0-12126 GCA_038382905.1 Daphne laureola | reverse complement strand
ACTTTTGCATGCTGGATGATTGATCACCATGTTAGTATGCCATCTAGGTATTCGAGAATGAGCCCGAGAGGGAAGTTATCAAATTAGACTATAGGAATCGATTGATTGGTTGAAGTGGAGTCCAAGAGGCCCCATGGATATCGATTGGTGAATAGATTATGTTTCTGGAATCAACCCTAGGCTAAGTATCTTTAGAGGATGAGAGTTCCTAAAGCCTTAGTTTGGTAGAGGATAATCACTTGTCTGAGAGGAGGGTGATTGGGCCTTGATAATCCATCTCTTGCATGATATGATGATGATAGTGAACCCCCGCTCTAGGTAGCAACCCCTAAAAGACGCTTTTAATTGATTGAAATCCATTTTAGCATCTTTACTATTTTACCCTTCTGTGAATTGTTTCCCAAGCTAGTGATTTTCACCACACAAATACTTCGGTTACTGTTCATACATCACTATTTCACTAAGTTACAACATTTACCATCTTTATACTTTAGTAGAATAGCATTGATCACTAAATTCTATCTAAAACCTCTCTCTTGGGTTCGATCTTTCTTTTGAGCCATTTGCTGCGATAAGACATAGTTAGGGTGAAATTGAGGTGTTATAAATATATTTAATTGTTATTGCTTGAATTGTGCTTGATTTCTATACACCGAAAGTCTAGCGAACACCTAATTATCAAATTGGCGCCGTTGCAGGGGAATCGAGTTTAAGTTTAGGGTATTTTTGTGTTTTGTGTTGTTGCATATCGTATTTTCTTGCATTCTAGATTGTAGAGCATGTTTACTATTTTTTATATTTTTGCATTATAGGTACTTTGTGATACTAATGGCACACCACTGGATGCCCTTGTGGGAGTCCTACCACGGTCCTTACTTAGAGAACATGATGGCATTGTAAGTCGATTGGTCATATGAGCAGCAAGCTTCATTGAGAGAATATCGCTCCCAAAATCAGCAAGTGTTCAACACTTTGGAGTCATCATATGAAGAATATAGTGCACAATCTCATGGGCACCATTTTGTTGCACCACTACAACCCCTCCCGGTTTACCAAGATGAAGGGTGGTTCCCTATAGCTCACACATTGGACGATTTTACAAGAGAGCTAAGGGAGAATCACCTACAAATGGAGGAGGAAATGGCCAAGAAAGAGATGGCTCCGCCTCAAGCATCACAAGAAGAGAAGTTGCTGTCTATGAGCAACAAGTTACAAGAGCTTATCAAGGACATGAAGGGCAATAACAAAATTGAAATAGAAGAAGAGGTCACCCAAGAGAGCCATGACACTCCACATCTCTTCTCGGACCTTCAAATGCAAGAAAAGCCTATTTTGGATGCATTAATTGAAGAGTTAAAGATGGAAATCAAAGAATATAGCAAGATGAGTGAAGAGATGAGCAACACTTTTACCCACAAGAGGGCTTGTGTGGAAGAGGATATAAAGGCATCAACAAACAACATTGAAGCCTTACTATCACAAATGGCAAGGGACTTAGTAGATTTACAGCAAGAGCAAAGTCATGAGGTGCGAGATGATGCCTTTAGTGAAGATGAACAACCCTTAGAAGATTCAGAGCAAGAAGAAGAAAGTGAGTCCTTGGAGCAAATACTTGAGAAGAATTGTGAAGAACAATCTGAGTGGGATGAGGGAACTATTAAAAATATAAAGCTACTATTGGGAGCACCTTTCAAACCTCAACCTCAAGCCTCAAGAGGAGTATGTGGAAATCTTCAAGTTAGAGAAGTGTTGTGAAGATAGAGTGTAAAAAATGGGATAAAAGCCATGGAAGTCTCCGTGAAAAACCAGCTTGGTGGACCATGGGAAGAACCAACCTCAAGAGTTGCATCTTGTGGATGATACAAGATCGAAGGGAGTCACGTGACACACCTTCACGGTCATGCCTAGCCAAAGGCTTTAAAAGTGGCGCTTGCGGGAGGCACCCCGATGTTTAGTCTTTATTTATTTATTTTTAATATTTTTGTTTCAATAATCAAGATTGATACATTTCAGATTTTTTTTTTCCAGAAACATTGGAATGAATTAGATATAAAAATTGGTGGGACGCAAAAATATGAAGGAAGGTTGAAGAAAGGAGCTTAAATGGATTTAAAGAAGTAAGAAGGGGAAGAATTGATCAAAGTGCAGCGGATAGGTGCGGACGTAACCACCGCATCTATATAAACGTTCAGATGTCTGGAGCATCGACTCTCCCTTGCATGAACTTCTACTCCCACATGCCCTCCGCACCAACCAAGCACCCGCACCATGGGAGAAGCCCCAGATGCCTGCATAGAGGTAATGTGTGGACCACTAGCCGCACAATGGGTCCGCATGGTATCTCCCATGTTTTGCCGTGCCTCCTTCACCAGTTCTTCAAATCTTCCAATTAAGGCACCAACATTCCAAATTACCTTCCCACCTCAAACTTTAAGTAGTAAAGAAAAATTACCCTACATCATCAATCATTCATCTACACACAAGGTCAAGCAAGTTTTAAGTCTCTATGATTTATTTTGAAGAATCAAAGATAATCAGCTTTCCTTGAGCTTAAATGAGTAGTTTAGAGACTTTGTGCTTGATTGTCATGTCTTCAACCTTGTATGAGATTCCCTTGTTGAATGTTGATGATGACTGAGGAGATGAGCATTTGTCCTTACTTTTTCCTATCTTCATGATTTTTAATTTGTTGAGTTCAGAGAGCATGATTACTTTATGCAATATGAGCAATGTGTCATAATCTTTGAAACATGGAGTATCTTACACAACACCTCTACGTTGAGATTGTTTATCATCTAAGGTGTTATTGATGTGCTTTGATAAATGATTTACATATTCCATGTCACTCATACAGTTGCACATGACTCATTAGCCTCCTCATTTGCTATGTTGATTTGTTAGTTCATCTTTCTCTCACAATTTTCAATCATGCTCATTTGTGCATTATGCCTTTGTATGACTTGCATTACTTGTAGCTTTGCATTTTCATGATTAGATGAAAGTCACAAGTTCCTTTTTTCTAGAGTCTTACTAAATATTTAAGATCTTTTATTCTTCTCAATTCATGTTCATATGATCACATAAACACAGTTTCAAGGAGGATTAGAAGGCAAGATATCTCTTGATAAAATCATGCTCATTTCTACAAGAACAAGTAAGTGGAAGGCAACTTACATATTCATACATTAAGGGCCAAAACTATGTACCTTACACCTTTGAAAAAACCGCTTAAGGAATACTAATTCCTTGCTCCAAACGTATGCTCCTTCCTTGCTCGTTCTTGATGGATTGTCTCCTTGAATTCTTCAAGGATGATGACGGATGGAGATGAAAATGAAGAGGACTCATTTGAACACCAAAAGAAGAGAAGAATGCGGACTAGATGGAGATGCCAAGAGGTTGAATGTGTTGAAGAGAACATAATATTGATCCACCCTTAATCTCCAAGAATTATCCAAACTTGCGCCAATTGAGAGAAAAATGAAAAAGAAGAATATTGGAAGAATTATGTGAACTAGTGTCAAACCTAATGACCATTCCTCTCATCTATTTATAGATGGAGAAATGGCCATCAGAATTATACTATTTACTTCACCATTTAAGCTCTCATTTAAGCTTTCATTTAAGCTCTCATGGCTTCTTATTTTATAATTCCACTAACTATTTATTTTCTTGAAATGAATAGCCTTTATCCCTTATAGTTTCGTCAAAAAATCATCCATACATATATTGCCATTTAATAGAGTTATTTCATGGTGCAAGGTGCGTACACCTTCTACCAAAGTTATCAAAATACTTCTACTTTGATAAAAGGTGTTAAAGGTGGTTATAAATATAAAATGAGGTTTAGAATTACACAAATTAGTTCCAAATAATTTCATTTCACATAATTGAGCTCTTTTAAGCTCACTATGGCACTTTTACCAAAATACCCTTACTTTGATAAAAAGTACCCTAATGGTTTCTTCTTCTTCAAAATGAGCTGAGATTAGTTACCTTTAACTAACTTGAGCTCACAACTACTTTTAGTTGTAGTGAACTAACTTTGAGTTACACTCCTCTGAGCAGTAGTACCACCTCAAAAGAGTTATTGGTGCGCCAAGGAATTCCAATAAAGTCTTGGTTCTTGGCATTGAGGAAACTCCCAAGAGGTGTAAAACACGTCTCGGTGGGAAATAATGAAAGAGTAGAAGTAATAGGAATAAGGACTTGTAAAGTCCCCATATGTAATGAATATTTTGTTTATCTTTTGGACACACTTTATGTACCTACTATTTGTAGAAACTTGGTTTCTATAAGTATGTTGTTAAAATATAATTATAGCTTAATGTTTTGTAATAGTAGTGTTACTATTATGAAAGATCATCAAGTTGTCGGTGAATGCTTAGTTAATAATGGTTTATATGAACGTAGACTTAGTTTCCATACTAATTGTTCATCTAGTTGTCATGTGACTGAGGTCACAAATAAAATGACTTGACATGAAAGGCTTCGACATGTAGGTCAAGATAGGATGAATAAGTTAGCCAAAAGTGGCTTACTTGAATCTTTGACCACAATTGTCTTACCAAGTTGCCAAGCTTGCCTTGAAGGAAAGGCAACAAGAAAACCTTTTGGGAGCGACACTAGAAGAGAAGAAGCACTAGGTTTAGTGCATTCTGACTTGTGTGGACCAATGACGGTCACATCTAGAAATGGTTTTAGATACTTTATAACATTCACTGATAACTATACTAGATTCACTCATGTGTTTTTACTAAAAAACAAGGTCGAAGCCTTATCATACTTTGAGAAGTATGTCCATTTGGTTGAGAACCAATTGGGTAAGAAACTAAAATCCTTAAGGATTGACAGAGGTGCAGAGTATAGTTTATTAGCATTCAAATCATTCTGTGGTATGAAAGGCATTGAGAGGGAGTTTACTCTTCCTTGCACATCTCAACAAAATGTGGTGTTCAAGAGGAAAAATAGAACTCTCATGGACATGGTTAGGTCCATGATGGCTAAGACCAACTTGGACATCGTCTATTGGAGTGATGCATTGCTTTGTGCAGTGCACATACTCAATAAGGTGCCTACCGAGAATATAGATTCTTCTCCATACGAGTTATGAAAGAAGAAATCATAAAATTTAAGCTACATGCACCCTTGTGGGTGTTTAGTTTATGTGCACGTTCGAGACCATTCTTTAGGAAAGTTAGGTCCACAGGGAAAGAGATGTACTTTCCTCGGTTACAGTGCACAATCGAAGGGGTATGTGTTATTGAACATAAGTCAAAAGAATGGATTGGTGTTTGACGCCAGAAATGCCAATTTTCTGGAAAATGAGTTTCCTAAAATTGGTGAATGCAATGATATAACCTCGCTTGGTCCAATCCTCGAGAAGGATCAACCAAGTACCTCAAAGATACCAGTTGCACAAGGTGGACCTACTCCAGAGGGACTACCTCAACAACAAGGGGTTGTGACTTCTAATGATAGTTCTATTGAGATGAAGCTTGATGGACAAGACCCAAAAGATGGTGAACTTGTTTCAAAGGGAGTTGATGATGTGCAAGAGCTCGAATCCCAATCATCTCCACCCATATTGAGAAGATTAACACGAGAATCCAAACAACCCAAAAGATGGAGGCTATCAGAGGGTGAGACTTATTTAATTATCTCTGAGATTGATGAACAAAATAATATTAAAGAGGCTCTTGAAAGTATATAGAGAGAAGAATGACGAAGTTCAATGAATGATGAGTTGCATTCAATGCACATTAATGGTGTGTGAGACTTTTCGGATCTTCCTGTTGGCCAAAAGATCATTGGTAATAAATGGATATTAAAGAGTAAAAGAAACTCTGATGAAAGTATCGAGAGATATAAGGTCCATTTGGTGGCCAAGAGTTTTTGGTATAAACCCATTTTCCCCTTACCTAATTTAGCTATCATTATAATTTAATCCCATAATACTACTTACCTTTCCTAGGTCTTTTCTTTCTCGGTTTATTCTCATTCAGATTCTATAGTTTCATGTTTAAGTGGATTAATAGAACACAAAAGTGATCATACACAAACCATTGGGTTCTTTATATACATACATCTCTAGGTAATAGGTTTATAGTAACTTACAGCACAAGAAAGTCATATTTTGGGCTACATCTAGTTAGCCTTACTGAACACACACTTACATACTATTCACAACTTCAAAATATTCCAACAACTAAGGCTACTGATCACTTATCCTCTAACCCTTGCTACAAGTCTTCTTAAAAGCCATAGAGGTCATCCTGGTCAGTAGTCACATGCTAATCAACATTCATGAGTCACCAGATTCGACTTAACTGTCAAAAGATCATTGATACTATAACTTCTATAACTTACCGAGTTATATTACTAGGCTTGTCAAGGATCTCAGTATTGATCCTCCCCTAGATCTTCAATATCTGTAAGCAGGATCTAGGACCCATGAGATGAGTGAAAGTTTCATGAAATTAACATGCAGTAAGTAATCAACCCTAACACTTAACAATCAGATACAAACAACTTATCTAATCGAGATAAACAACATTAATAATTTCAGAAATTGGACTCAGTAGTTTCACAATGAGTTCTCGGGTAAAGTGGTCAAACCTATACCCTTGTCCAATTAATCATTTGTAATAGCATGCAATTTATAGCGAGATTTACAAATACAGAAGAAGAGAGTTTAAACAGAACATGCAAAATCAATACATGTCAGAACTTACTAAAACAACACGAAACAAAGCAATGTTGAGTAAATGCAGATGGCAATGATCATGAATTTAGAATAACAATCAAAGAGAATGTTATGACCCTAAACCGACCATACACGTTGCTGTGGTTTAGAGTAGTAACTCCCAGATTGCTCGCAGTTGTGTTTTGACTCGCAGTTGTGTTTTGAAAATGTTTAGAAAATAATTGATAAAAGGTGATTGTAAAGCAGAAAGAAATAATAAACGTTCTTAACAACACAAGTTTAAGTGTGTGTCAAAAATTGTAAAAGAATAAATGCAGTAAAGTAAGAAGATACAAGAAGTCCTAAACTAGCTTTGTAGCCCGTGCTTCATGTCTTCTTCTCCAGTGCTAGTCTCCCGAACCTCCCTCCAGTGTTAAGACGTTTCTAGGTTCCCTCCAAAGAACAATGAAAGGAGTAAGTAAACAATACAAAAAATAGAATTAAACACACAAGTAAGAATGAAAGAGGGAGATTCGGGTACTTATAGGGGGGTGGCGCCCCCGCCAGGAAGAAGGTTGATCCTGACTCGGCAAGATAGTCTAGTTGTTCTTAGTTCCATCTTTTGAGACTCTTCATGTTGTAGATTGTACTTCGTCGAGTAATTATTCTCCCGGTGCTTGCTTATTAAATCCTCCCAGTAATTAAGTAGTAACTCAGTCGTCATCCCACGAGAAGAAAAGTAACAATCCCATATTAATCCAAATACCCATCTAGGTTCTCCAACTGTAATACTAATCAGCCATCAAGAACCTTTGAGGGAATTATCTAACTGTCATAAATAGCTACAAGATTTACCTCTTCGTGTAACACAAGAGTGCTTAGATACGTACTTATGAATCTCTTCTAATGCAGGCCTAACAATTCACAGCAATTAACTTCACAATAGTATTAAACTTCCATCAATACAGTGGCGTCATTGTTAAAATTCCCACAATAGCAAAGCATCACATAAATCGGTCATTTGGGGAAAACTCCATGTGATTCTTAAACTCAGTTACTCTCCTTTATGGAAACAACAGAATTACTAGTAAATGTTAAATTAACATAGACTACCTCAATTCTTCTTAAAAGAAGGACCGGCAGAGAAGAGGAGTAGATTGGCCATTGGCCAATTTTAGGCAATTTGCCTCATTCATCGATTCACAACCATTCATTACCAGTACAGTTCTCATTTAATCACAAATAGCAGTAATTGAGCACACAATCAGTAAAGAGAGAAAGAAGACCAGTTTCGGCCCTTTCAACAAAAACATAGAAAACCCATTCCATCATCATGCATTCATCAATGAATCCCAGAAATACTCTCAGAAGGAAGCATGAAGCAAGATTACTAACATTTCTTCTTCAACAGAGGCGGATTTGAGCAGTTTAAGTTTTAGGACTTTACCTAATCCTTGGAATAGAGAAGAGGAAAGTGATTCGCTGCAGGAGAGGGCCGGTTTCACCATCCTCCTGCATTCTCCGGTGCGATTCGATGGCGGAAGGGCAGAGGAGCGACGATGGCGAGAGGGAGGTCGGCTGCTCTTCACGCGTCCGCTTCTGCTCGTGAAGAAAGAAGACGAAGAACTGTGTACATAATCGTTCCTGACTTCTTTCTTTTCTTCTTTAAATACAATTAATTAGGTAATAAATTAGTTACTCCTCTAACTCTTTCGATTCTGCCAAAAGGACCCCACTTGGTCTACTAAGTTCAGTTACATCTTCATCTTTTCTTTTCTAACAGTCTTACCACCAAATAACTCATCACAGTTTTATTTCTTAGCAAATAAGTCACTCCCAATATTTTCTTAACTCACTTTGTTATGGCACGTCCCGAAGGAAGGCTCATAACAAAGAATACATGCAGAGAAAATGATGCAATTGCTCAAGGATCGTAACACTAAAAGTGAATCGGTTCCCTTCTACCAGACAATTGGTATGGGAATAAGGATTTCTACCAAATCTAAGTCAATTATCTGACAAGAATTAGATAGAAATCAGAATTCACCCTCTTACCAATTCAGTTGTTCTTCTTCAACGTTTAGTCTTTGAAGCCCATCAGTGCTATCCCTCCTTTCTTCTCTGGTTTATGACTCTCTCAGTACTTAGAAGGAGGCTTAACTTTTGAAAGTGGAAAATCTACTATAGAGAATCTAAACGTGTTTAACCGTCAGAAAAATGGTACAATAGTTATGATTTTCCCTTAGCAACACGTAAGTCTAGCTTAGAGATTTTACTATGCATGTGTAAATTTTGCATTCAGAAGACCCCTTAAGCTTTTAGGTTGTGTGCATTCTGCTCCCTAAGGTTTTGAGGAACATGAAACCTATTTATTTAAACATGGTACTTTTACTCTCACTATTCAAACGTAGGCATACACACTTACACATATATTTATATCTTTGATATTCTAATATAAGTCTCACTTTCCATGTGTTGTGATCATAAGGTTTTATTGAGGGTCACAACATCCTCCCCTGTTGTTTTAGGATTTTTTGGATTCAAAAAATCCATGCTGCTCCTTATAGAATGTGGGATATAGCTTCTTTATATCTTGCTATGTCTCCCACGTTGGTTCCCTCTCCTGGTGATTGGACCATTACACCTTTAACATGGGAATTACCTTGCTTCTGAGTTTTCTTTCAGCAGTGGCCAAGATTCTGATAGGTTGTTCTTCATAACTGAGGTTGTCATCAATTTCCACTTTAGTGTCATTTAACACTTGATGAGGCCCACTAATGAACCTTTTTAAGACACTAATGTGGAAGACATTATGAATCCTGGACAGGTGTGGGGGTAAGGCCAATCTGTAGGCTACCTTTCCAACATTCTCCAATATTTTGAAAGGTCCTATGTATTTAGGGCTTAACTTTCCCTTCTTACAAAATATGAGCACCCCATTGATTGGAGATATCATGAGCAAAACTTTGTCACCTATTGAGACATGAAGCTCTTTTCTTTTCTCATTAACCCAGTCTCCTATTCTACTATTTGCAAATTTGATTCTCTCTTGTATCATCCTGTTGCTTTTGGTGGTTTCACCTATTAGTTCGGCCCTACAGTATCCTTATCTTCAGGTCCTGCCCAACAGAGGGGAGTTTGGCACCTTCTTCCATATAAGGCCTCAAACGGAGCCATCTGAATAATGTTCTGATAGCTATTATTGTAAGTGAATTCCATTAAGGGTGGGTGTTCTTCCCATTTCCCAGCAAAATCCAACAAACAACTTCTCAGTAGATCCTCAAGTGTTGGATTATCCTCTGAATTTGTCCATTTTTTTGGGGATGGTATGCTGTGATAAGATACACTTCTGTCCCCAAGCCTTTTTAGAAAGAATTCTAGAATTTATATATGAACCTAAGGTCTCTATCTGAGACAATGGAATTTGGAATTGCATGTAGCCTGACTATTTCCTTTATATACAATTGTGCCAGTTTATCTAAGGAGTCAGTCATCTTGATTGGAATAAAATGAGAACTTTTGGTAAGTCTGTCCACCACCACCCAAATTGCATCACTCTTTGTAGTGCCCTTGGGTAAAGGTGTAAGAATTTCCATTGTGATGTTTCCCTACTTGGTTTCTGGAACTGGTAGGCTTTGAAGGTTTCCCATGGGTCTCTAGTGTTCTATTTTCACTTGATGGTAGGTTAAGCATTCTCTCACCACTTTCCTGATGTCCTTCTTCATTTCTGGCCACCAAAACTAAGTCCTCAAGTCTCTGTAGATTTTCATGTACCTAGGATGACGGGAGAGTTTGCTAATATGAGTTATTTTGAGTATTTGTTCTCTCAAGTTATCCACCTTAGGGACTATGATTCTCCCTTGAACATAGAAAACTCCTTGGTTGCAGGAGTACTGAGGTTTTAGGTCTCCTGTATTCCTTTTTAATAATGTCTACCAGACACTGTTCTTCTATTGGGCCTCTTTAATCTTCTGAAGGAGATTAGGTTGTACAGTTACAAGGGTATTCTTATCTTGTTTCAACTCTTGACTTAATGTTTGGAAATCCCCTTTTTGAGGGGGACTTGAGTCAGGTTCATTGTCACCACCCCCTCCGTACCCTGCTCGGCGGAAGCGGATATAGGCCGGAGGGGTGCGGTGACAGTCACTTAACATAACGGGGAGTTACCTTAGTGGGCGGAATCCATAACCCGATCCCCATTTACACCTGTAAAATCCTGTTTACAATTCTACAACCTAGCATTTTATCAACACGAAAATCCTGCATTTATACATCGATTACAACCCTGCAAAATTCAGCATTCATATATAGTTTAGCTGAGCTCCGCTCAACACAGATGCACCAGAAAGGAGTCCTACCCCTACCGTACTGGGCAAGTACTCCCCGATAACATAAACATAATCAGAATTCAGCAACATACCCCATTACACATACTAATCCAAAAATCAGCATTCTTTCTAACATAGAACATGCTTCAGCATGTTTTCGGTTCTACATGTGTATATGCAATCTACAACTATAGAGCCATTTGCCAACAGGAGATACATACTACGCTCAGGTGGTCGGATCCGCAAGACTCTGACAGTGAGCACCTGATACTGCTGTTGCTGCTGAACATACATAAGAAAGAAGCGTTAACCGTTAACCGTTAACCGTTAACCATGACATAAAAGTGCTCATCCAGAAAATCCAGAAAATCCATTTTAACCCTTTCCCATTCCAATTACTTTCCATTTCCTAACCTTTTCCATATTTAAACATTTCCTTTATCATAACCATTTCCTTTTCATACTTTCTTTCCTTTTCATACCTTATTCCATTTCATACTTCCTTTTCCATTTCATGCCATTTCCTTTTCATACTTTCTTTTCCATTCCATAACATAAACCTTTCCTTAACATAAACATTTTCTCTATCGGTTTCACCCCCATCCCATTATCATAAACCATAATTATATAAGGAGATATCTAGTACCTCGGGTAAAAAATCAATATAAGACCAGGCGGGAATCTACTCCGCGGGTCAAGAACCTGACGCTCCTGAAAAGTATAATTGTAAGGGGGTGTGAGTTCACGAGAGAACTCAGTAAGGGTATAGGTAAGAAGAAAGGTTTCTTCGAACGATACCTGCAAAGACAATGTTAGTCTGCACAGTATGCAATATACTACACTTTAGGCAACCTATAAAAATATGAATGCGTGGTATGCAATGCTCTTTCCTTTCTTCACATGATAAACAGTCATTTCCTTTTTCCATCCCACACACCACGACGGCCCCCGGTGATCTTATTTCAAACCACTCAGGGTCTCCCTACAATACATGCGCATGGTACAGGTGAGGGCCTAGGAACCCTATAAACCATCATCATCGCTCATCATAGCGGAAACAATATAACCATATCCATAAGGTTCCCAGAAATGATCACGAAGATCACGGAACCA
>JBBYHH010349898.1:0-12130 GCA_038382905.1 Daphne laureola | reverse complement strand
TTTAGGGTCTTCAATGCTTCCTTTCCCTTGTTGTGCACTTGAACCCGAGGCTTGAAATGAGGTGGAACCCGTGAGCTGCTTGGCTTGACTTGCACCATCTTCATCTTCATGCTCTATGCTTGGTAGGATTGTATCAACTAAACCAGCTACAAATGCATACACACAGAGGATTCAAAACAAGAAGGGGAGAAATGCAACAGTAAACTAGACCACAAACAACATAACTCTACTCTTTGTCCTTCACATACAAACAACATTACTCACGTCATAAGGCATGAGAAACAAGAAAACGAGTACAAATCATACAAATATCGTTGCTTGAAGTCGGTAAAGATACCATCTACATTTGCCTAACACCGATAAGCTCAGAGCTCGATCTTCGATCGATCCAATCATCCAAATTGGCCTAATTCAGAGCTCCCTGTTAGAAATTGGTCCTAAGCGGAAAGGTGAGTGCTAATTTCGGACATTTTCCCTTACAAAATCAAACTTCGAGTTATTAAACCTAAAAATCAAACGGTTAACTAAACCGTCAATGAGGTTTCCGTAGGTAATTGCGGCCCCAAAACACCAAAACTTGGTCGCCCATTGCCATCCATCCCTACTCCCGACTCTTCTTCTCGTGTCTCTAACCTCAACTCTCAAGCCCGGAATCCTTCTTCCATGGCGAAAGGCGATGATATAGAGAGAAGGAAGAAGAACAAAGTTAACAGAAAGAAGCTTAACAGACAGCGGGACTCGTCAAGTGTCTCCGCTCATGTCGCCTCCATCATCGCCGCTAAGAAACGCCGCCTCTCCGGTAGACGCCGCATGTGCCAGGTATGATACTGTATCTTCGGAATGCGACTCTGTCCTTGATTGTGCGACAAAACGTATCAGTTGGAGTATGTTTTCTCTGTTTCACTTCAGTTCATGTAAATTCATTTGCCTGCTTATTTCAGTTAGTTTTGTTTATGGTTTTGGTGCGTTTTTCTTGTAGCTTCTACCTGAACAGGCCATTTAATTAGTTAAAGAGAAAAGGGACAGTTTGTTATGATAATAGATCGTTGTAGATATATAGTAATTAGTATTCTTTTTTTCTTTTTTCAAACTCTCGTACTGCTAGAGAGTTTAGCAAGATTTCTCCACTTCTGTTCTTGACCATCAATTAGACTTGGTTTACAATTATATGTCCAAGCTCTTTAGATTTTTCTCCTGGTTCATAATTTAGATATGGTCTCTGCGGCTGATGCCTCTGGTGTAGCCAATGACCAAGATGTGGTCTAAGCAAGGGACATCCATAGAGCGAGGCTGACTTTCACTGTGAAGTAACTACATTGTTCTTTACTTTCCCATTTTTACGAGTTATTCTCTAATATAACCATCATCTGAGCAGTTCTGTGTTCTCATCAAAATACTTGCTTATATTGCAACATCATGCTTAACAATTTTTCTCGTATTCAAGCCCAACGTTTTCTTAACACCTGATCATCTATTCCATATCATTTTCACAAGCAGCCCTCGAATGCTTTTTCCTTTTTAACATCCGCTTTTGCCTCCAAATTTGTTCCAATGTGTGAGGTTTTTTTTTAAAGCAGTAAATGTCAAATGGAGCTGTAGCGTATTAAAAGTTATTTTGAATCTGAATAGAAGGGTTAGAACTGGGAAAAAGTACACTGGAAATGATGATATTGGCCTGCTGACCTTTTGGGACTCAGTTCTATTTGATCTTTGGATGAGCAGCTCTCTTGCATAAAGAAAAAAAAGAGACTGGTTATTGTCAAGCTATTGGTAAATAGAGATTGATGATAAAGTACTTCTAATCTCGCCATTGTATATGGTGGCTGTTGGCTATGGCATAGGGTTTACGCTGACAGAGGGATGTTGAGTTGACGCAGAGACCTGCTTGAATTAAATAAAGCAGTTATAAAGAAGTGCACCCGGCGTAAAAAATTGCAAGTATGATTTTTCATCAATTTATAGTGTTAACTTATTTTCGACAATTAATTACCACTATCAACTTCATGCAACCGACCCCAACATAATTGAGATTAATGTGCTGTTTGATGATGATGATGAGTTATTAAGAAGTGGTATATAAACAAAACATGGGTATAACTGAATAGAAGTCTACTCTTCCTTAAATTCTTCTCATTATAAATGGTGGTCAAACATGTGGTTACTTTTTAGGAGCTCCATGGTTCTACTTCACTTTTTTTTATACTTTCTGCTTTTACATATGCTATACTCTCTCCATGCTATTATCCTTTATTCTATTCCCCTTACATATGCTTTACTTTCTGCTTGTACATATGCTATACTACTTGAACCTTTACATCTCTTTTGTTTCGGTGACATGAACCTTTCTTAATATAGAAGAAATTTGGAATTATTGCTGTTTTGTTTTCTCATTGTTTTAGATGCCATTGTTTGCTTTGATGAGATCACATTATTGGGTTAGCCAAGGGGCAGTTTGGCAAGGCTTAACAAGCTGAAGCCAATTCCTTAATTGGAGCTCTTCAAACGTCTCTCATACAAAATTACAAACTTACCCTTTATCTACAATTTTCAATGAGAGTGGTATTTTTGTAATTTTTTGTTAATATTTGGTGTTTTATCTGTTGATACACGTGCGTGTGTTATTCAGACCTTTGCTTCTCTCTTACCAAATACACCGTAAGTCCCAAAAAAGAAAAACAGGAAAAGAAAGGACATAATACATTCAATTTTGATTATGTAAATTGATTAGCAGTATGATAGTAGGTATAAAGAAAAAACAGCTCCCTTTGAGAAAGAAACAGACTAGTTGTCTTTCTTTGCTCATCTTTGATTCCACATCTTCCTTTTATTTCTTATCTTCTTTTCGATCTTATAGTCTGTATATGGTAAAAGAAGCTGGTATGTTTAAAAAACACTGGGTATTTGTGTTTTTCCCTGTTCGTAAAACATTTCAAAAATGGTTTTGATTTTCTCCTGCATATTAGGACATAGGGAGATAATCAGAATTGCTTCTCTTTATGATCTTGGTAGATTTCCTTGACTTTGGGGCTAGCTAAGCTAAACTGGTTATAGTACCCATTAATAGCACTGCAGTAATTGTTCACAATAAGTTAGAATCTTAATGTGTAATAATCATCTTTTTTTCTTTGACTCTTGCAGGGCATGTGCTATAGCCTTCCTACTCCAGATGATCCGTACAATGATCGAAATGATAAAAAACGATTGAAAGAAGCTGATGCACAAAGGTCTTCCTCTTCACTGGTGGATAAAAAAGTTGCAAGAACTCTTAAGAAAGCATTTCCTAAGAAATTATCTACTCATCACTGCCATGTTGAAGTTGAGAATTATAAAGAGAAGGTAGTTTCCAGTGATAAACAGGAAAAGGTTGCCTGTATCAGTAATGCTGGGCAGACAGAGCTGATAAACTCTAGAGTAGTCAAGTATGAACAGGATGGACAGATCGCTGATTTTCAGACAAGGCATTTGTCTCAGCTTGCTGCCTGTCCATCAAAGTATCTTATAACATGTTTGAAAGCGATAGAGAATGTTATGTGGGGTGATAGTAATTGCAAAGGTCTGGAAGACAAGCATTTGCTTGTAAACACATGGGGAGTTGAGTTTTGGAAACTTTTTTCTTGTGGAAATGACATAGTGGAGACCAGTGGTTCATCTGTTGAGCAAGAGCAAGTTGCATGGATGGTTTCAATTGCTGCTGATGCGATTTCAAGACGAGAAAAAGAGGGTTTATCTTTTGCCAATCCCTTCCTTTTGTACTTGGTACCTACCAAAGAAAAGGCTCTTAAGGTACAATGTTGTGAGAATTGTCATCAGTTTATGCTCTTAATGCTAAATTGATTTGTTTATGGCATGTTAATTTGAATTTTTTTGTTCTATAGAACCTATTGGTATTCCTTTCACCATTGTTCTCTTTATTTAGGTGTGTTCTTTTGAAAAAAAAGGGAACAAATTTAAGTTATGCAAAATTTGTGAGAAGATAATATTGGAGGAAAATACCGATTTGACAGATTCAAATTTTTTTTAGGGAAAAGAGCATAGCCTTAGTCTTGAAAATTAAAATAATTGGTAACAGATAAATTTCTCCCTATTTCTTGTTTGAATAAGCAGCTCACACCCCAAGTTGATATATGTATATATATATATATATATATATATATATATATATATATATATTTGTGGTTTTGGGAAAAAGGATGAGTTTCAACTTGGTTTTCCGCCCTCATAGTCAAGGGTATTGATGGGTGGTTATGGAAGTAGTCCCTCATAACTCTAGCATGATAAAATTATTTTGCACAATGCAATCGGAGTTCTTCGTGAAGGTTACCCATGGAAGGGCAGGTTCTTCTCATAACTTGATTTGGAAAATGATGGTTCCAAAAATTCAAGTTTTTGGGTGAGAACTGGCTTGGGGAATAATTCTGACTATTGAACGTCTTCAGAAAATAGATTTAATCTTTCATTCTTTAACATAGGTTACAACTGCTGATGCTCGCGAACACTTCTATATTAGTCTTGTTCGTATGGCTCAAATACAGACAAAAGGATATCAGTGACCTAGAAAGATAGTTTCTTGAAGGAAAACTTGTCCTAGAAAGAGGTGAAGAAATTTTATGTTGATTGTACAAACTAGTAAATAGGTGTTTTTTGTGCAAGGTACAGTGGAGACTGTGTCATCTTCTCTACATTGTTCGGGGTGATAGTATTGGTACATTTCTTATACTTTGACTGCGTACAAATGGATGATGAGAGGCAATGTTGGAGGTGAATTGTGGGCTTGGTCACATCTTTGTAGTGAGAAGAAGAAAATGATTTACTTTTACTATTATCTACTCCTAATTATTTCATTGTATGACAAGATAGAAATAGGAGTCTTCAAAGTGATGGGGATTACTTTTGTCAGTTTGTAATTTGATGGATAAACACACTATTTTTTTTTATTAATCGGGTTCTGAGTTTAAGTGATACTAAGTTAATAGAAACTTTGTGTTATCTCTCTTGTAATTAATCTTTTGATGGCACTTCCTTGATACCTTGTTGCATGAATATATTTTTTCTTATGAGCAAATTAACCTCAGATATATTGCCCTATATCCATGGTGTTGTGCAGTTAATTAGTTCCAATGCCAATGGTAGTTGTGTTGTTTATATATCCAGGTTCGTGCACTTTGCAAACCGTTGAAGACGCTTGGGATTCATACAGTGAGCATACATCCTGGTGCATCTTTAGACCATCAAATTAGTGGGTATGTATTAAATCCTCTAGGTCAGTTTCAGCACACAAGATACAGAGCATAATGGATGTTAGAATTTAGTTTTTGTTTGTGTCCTATGTCTTCAAGTGCTTAAACTCCCCTGTTTCTGGTGGCATCTTTTTTTGAACCTTCAGCAAAGGGTTTACTCCATCTACCAATTGTATTTCAAACATTCGAACATTCATATTTTTCAACTATAATCACATAGAGAAGGATAGTCAAGTGAGAGAGGAAGGAAATTGCCAAAGAAAGTAAAACTTACTTCTTCTATTATTACAATATACTGAGTATACCAATAAATTACCGTTCATATATAGGAGATGGTCAAACTCCAGAACAGGCCCCTCTTATCATGCTTTTACTTTTTGGCTCTAAACTATTTTTTCCCCCCTGCAACTAACCCGTGGTTTGATGTGTTTTAAGTGTTTAACTCCCTAAATCATTCGACCCCTAAGCTAGTTTAGCTTTCAACATTTTGTGCCTTGGTTGCTGTGGGTCTTCTCATGTCGAAAATGATATTGATTTTAACATTTCTTTTGCAAGCATCTTAAATGCTTATTTCTATTAGGACCATTTTGATATTGGCTGCTTTGTCGTGTTGAGTTTTCTGTCCATGTTCTTCCGTCAACTGTTGGCATTTTTCATTACCTGTATAGATTTTCTTTACTTTCCATGTCTTTTTCTCTTGCTATGTTTTGGCCAATGATACTGCTTTTTGTTGCGTATAGACCACACGAAGGGTTGGTGGCATAGTAGATATAAAAACTGGAGATGTTTCAGTTGCTTTATCGGATCACTTTTCTATTAAAAGAAAACATTTTGTAAATTATGTTAAAGTAGATGCATTATATGTCCGCTTTCATTCTATGTTTTGGTTGCTATTTGTAATAGAACGTATATCCAAACATCTCAGTGCATCTTTCTTCTTTATTAATTCTCCCTCATACGGGAACTTCTCCATTTATTTCTTTTCATGATTAAGATGTTTATTAACAAGTTTTCTGTAATTGTGCTATTATTAATACCTATCCTCAAATGATACTCCTTCGCAAAATGAACAAACCCATCTACTCCAAGAAAGATTGACAAGATGTATAATTTTCTCTCCACCCTTATACTTTAAAATATCTCCTAGAAATTTTGGTGTATCATCCACTTACAAGGGACCGTAAGTAAAACAAGTAAAATGGGTTACAACTCAAATTGTTCAAAACTAATGGGTATTCATGACCACTAACAAGTTTTTCTTTCTTGCAATCTTTCCGTTGCAAACTAATGTCATTGTAAAATTATACTCCTTCCGTCCTGAATTAATTAGACTATTTTATTTTGCTATTTCACAGTATTTAATCTATGATTTTTTTTCATGGATGTTTAGATGTTTAAAGTTAAAAAAGTTACATGTCAATCATAATTTGCAACATACTTTTTCTAATTATATTGTTTTGAGAGTTTTTTTCATTACTTATCTTTATGACAATTTAGGTCAAACATTGAACTTTGAAACATGAAAGTCAAATGGACCAATTAATTCAGGACTGAGGGAGTAGTATATGGGTTAAAAAATTTGTTGAATCACATTTTATTTGTAATGTAATGAGCTTAGTATTAATTTTCTATTGAAATGGCATCTTGTTGTAAAGTTTGTAAAAATTCCATACATTTGGAAAAAAAATGTGATGCAATCATTTATTATACTTGTATATTTTTGTCTTTCAAATGACATTTGTTTGGGACAAAAATTATTGCAAAAAGAAAAGTTCATTAATACCTGTTAATCTGAACCAAATGAGTACTTAAGCTACCGAAACAATAGTGCAATTCTGAATTGGGATGAAAGATGCAATTTGAAGTTTTAATAGGTAGGGTGCTTCATTTCCAAGATGCGTATCTGTATAAGTTACATGATGGTTGATTGTGAAACATTGCTTCAAATTCTGAATGAAATGCTTCTGTTCAATGATTTCCTTCAGTCCTACGTATTTTTATTGTTTGGTCAAGAGCTCATTTTGCAGAACCTTTCAATTTCATAAGGCACCTGATATGCAAGGAAACTAAAATTTATCTACTTCACTCAACAACAGTAATTTCTTTTTAATCAGCTTCAAACCTTGAATAGGAGCAATTTGTTTGAACTGAAACTGAAAGTGCAGTAATTTCATCATCATAGGCACATGAAGATGCTGTCTGATTCAACTTAAATAACCATCTTGCTGGATGTAGGTTGGACATGTTTTCCTGTCAACTCTAGTCAAGCATGCTTCAGATAGAATAGAACTCATTTAAATTTTTTCCCCCACTGAATACGTTCTGTTTTACACTGCAGTCTGGGGAGCTGTGAACCTGAGTTTCTTGTGTCCACACCAGAGAGACTGTTGGAGCTGGTTTCATTGAAGGCCATTAACATATCTGCAGTAGCTTTACTGGTACCCTACCCAAACTAAAATGTCATGCACTGTTCTGTTGAGGTTATATGTATTGCACCCTTATTACTTTTTGCACATTGTGTTAGTTTTGTGAAGATCTTTTCAAGGTAGTACTTATGATTGCTGGAATAAAGCTAAAGACGTAGTCTCATTTCACTTTTACCTGCATATTGATATCGTGAACGGATGTTAGAACAAAGTTACAAGGTTTCATCACATGTTCTTCCTGATGCTAGGGCTTTGTGGGAGAATGATGTGATGATGTTCATAGTGCAGAATCATATGTATAACTCCACCTGCTAGGAAAGTCTAATCAGACTACTGAAAAATCAAGATGACTAATGTCATGTTTCATCACAAGATTGATGTAGCGAAACGAGTTTGCAACCTGATGATGAGACATTTGCGGTTGCTGGAAAGTGTCTGTATACCATACCAGTTTTGTTTGCACTTATGATCACAATCATCAGATTGTTATAGTTCAGCACTTATATTTGACGTTTCTCTATGTTTTACCCTTGACAGGTTATAGAAGGTGTATGTCTCCCAGGCAGCAGTTATCTTAATGCTACAAAATCCATTAGGCAAGCCATTCTGAAAAAGCCCCAGACTGTTTTGTTCAGTGGTTTCTCTGATCATGGCAGTATTCACAGCATGCAAAGTCTTCTTCCAGGATCAATCTCTCGGTTGTCTTTAAATGATTCAGTAGCTAGTCGAAGTGCATGTATTATCCAGTCTATAAATGTGTGTTTCTCAAAGGAAGAAAAGATGGTGAAGGTATTTTCATTGTTTGCTTGAAATGGCCATTTCTTTATGCAATAATGTACTACCTCCGTCCGCGAAAAATTGGCCATTTAGTCTCAAACTTTTAAGGGTAACTTACAAAACCCCCCCTGAGATTAGGTGAAATCTCCAGTTTCCCCCTCGATTTTGAGAAACCTGCATAAAACCCCCCAAGGTACTGTAAAACTTTCAACTACCCGCCTCAGTAGTTAATCCCGTTTAATTTTTCGTTAAATTTATGGAGAAATCACCTAATTACATCCTAAATTTTTTAACCCTAACAATTGTACTCTTAACATTTGGGATGTAATTAGGTGATTTCTCAACGAATTTAACAGAAAATGTAACTGAATTAAGTGCTGAGGGGGGTAGGTGAAGGTTTAACAATACCTTAGGGGTTTTTTTGAAGGTTTTCCAAAATCAAGAAGGGAAACTGGAGGTTTGACCAAACCTCGGGTTTTTTTTTTGTAAGTTACCCAACTTTTAATGTATTTATTTTCTTCAACGTTTTGATATACAAAATCATTAAGTTTATATTCAAGTGATAATTCAATGCTTCTATTTTTCATATATATATTTTTGAATTTGTTTTGGAAAATTCATCTTAGTAATAAATTGAGGCAAACAAAAGGCCAAATCGACAAATTAATGGACGGAAGGAGTACAATTTTGCAATGTATTTTTAGTTGCTTAAATCTCATATTCATGGGTGACGAAATCTCAGTGGTTGAATTTTTCAACAAATTTATGGTGCAGATTTAATTATGAAGATTTTGCTTATCTATGTCTTTTAATTGTTTAATATGCATAAACTTGAGCTGTATTTTCTCTTGTGTCCGACTTTGTAGGGTATGAATGCTCTGAATTGTGCCCATGACAATCTGCCACATACCCATCCTTTGAAAGTATTATGCGTTGTTAAGAGAGCTAGCAACTTTGAAAAGCTGATTTCTGCCATCAATTTCAAGGGGAGGTAAAATAGCCGAACCTTTTACTGTTGATTTTTTCTTTGAAGTCTATTTTTTCATTCTTTATCTTACCAAGGGGTGTGCAACATGATAATGACTAATATGGATTTATGGTTTCTTGAAAACTTTAATTCTTTTTCCTGCTTTTCCTGCTTCGAGCCTGTTAAGTGAAGAGAAAATGTTACCACTTCCTCATTGTCCAAATCTTAGTATGCTCTTTGTTTAGTCATACTTTCCCTCATGTTGAGCTATAGGAAGAACCCCTGGATCTAGAACCACTTCTTCCTTTTTACACTAACTGAAGTCGTCGTTTCTATGTTATCCACATTTAAACCATTCAGAAAGCTCACAAGTGGTTTGCCCATCAAACTACGGGGGACTTGTAAATATTATTTTGGAAAAGTTTGACATGGTTAACTCAGGGGTTAACATCATAACATAGTATGAGAGCCCGATATCTGTCATTGCCCCATTTGTCAGTGGAAAATTCCACATGGTTAATTGAAGGGGCTAGTTAAAGTCATATTGTCTTTACGAAGCTTTTAGGATTGGTAGGATTTTATTTAGGTTTTGCCTTCCTCTCCCTATGTTGGTAGGCAGAAGAGAGGAAATTGAGAGAGATCTCACTGATCTCATAGGACTAGGTTTGCAGAAAATTCTTGCTTGTCTTTTTGTGAATGGTATTGAAACTTTAAAATCAAAGCTACTAACTGAACTCCTTCAAGAGAGGACTTTTAGAGATAACAAGATAGCAACTAGCTAAAATATAGCAAGATAACTATTATGGACGCAAACCTGTTTGTTTATTTTAAGATATTTTCTAGTATAGTATTCACGTAATATTGTTAGGTAATTTCATGCAGTTTAATTGCTAGTTATTATATTAGGAGAGTTTTTAGGAGTTGGTAGAAGTTAGTTTAATTGCAGTTAAATGTTACGAGGATTGTGAAGCTTGTCTCTGTTGATGTTGTTCATGCTCAAGCTCGAATCGACTCGTGAACTGCTCCACTCATTTTACACTCCTCTTTATAACTCAATCTTAGAGACTGTTAAAACTTCAGGTTAAACAGTAAAGAAGAGCGGAGTGGAGAAGATTTAAGAAGTAATTATGGCATAGGCATCAAGTTTGAAATCTATAGTGTGGGAATTAATGTTTTCGAATTGACTAGCAAAGAAAATCTGAAGAGGTGCACTGGATTGAAATTTGTTTTTGACACTCTTGAGTGACCATCTATAAACAGTAGCAGGCAAAGAATACTGTTGAAGTTGTTTGTAGGAGATATTACTTCTCCACGACACCATGTTTCCACCCAGAAAAACATGATAACTTGAAGTTGACCTCTCGTCATAAGGGCTTACCCAATTTGCATCTGTATAACCTTGTATTTTAGTGTGACCATACTCCGTATTGGGATCCTTTCAAGTACTTCAAAATTCTGATAATTGCATCCCAATGACTAGCCTGTGGAGTTCCACAAATTGATTTACTATACCTCTAGAAAACGAGATATCTGGAGTTCTGGACAAGTCACAGTTAAATAGTAGTACTAGTTAAGCTTACCATCAAGCCTTTACAAAAGATAAAGCATCTGCAGTTCTGGTGTCTTCAAAGAATGTAATATCAGCTGAGATAGAACATCTTGAAAGAGGGGTTAAAACATCCTACTTTCCAATACAAAAGATAGCATTAAACTTTACTTGCCAATAGTAAGAATGCATTGCCCAGTCGTTTTCTTATTTTGGCCCCATTTATTATGTATTCTATATTTTACAATCTTACTATTGTCGCTGCAATATCTTGGTGTATAAGTTTGACATTAAATTCTATGTAGATTATGTTTTCAGTCTTCTAATGCATGAGTAATCCGATAAGTTTTATTAAAATTAAAACTCTAATATTTAAGATGTCTGAAAAACTTTTGAAAGTAATTTAAGTTTTCTTTTTCACTGGATTAGGTAAGTCAAGAATTCGTAAATAATCATTTTTTTAAAATAAAGTTTTTTAACTTAATGATTCTGGATTCTTACCCAAAAAAATGCATATTTAATCTGGTATATCTTCTAATCTTGACTTGGGCAAGTCATGTTTCTAGTCATTTAGATGCTAAGATGCTACCAATGGTCGGTTCTTCCTATATTTCATGCTCGCAGCTCATTATTCCTGTCGTTTGTTTCCTTTTATCAGGAAAACAACAATATCAACAACGGATACCGATGAAATCATCACTACAGACTTGGGAGAATACGGAGTTGTAATAATCCCAGATTTTGTTATATCTATGGATGCTTATGTTCAGATTCTAACTGGGATGGCACGGCACACCGCCGGTGGCATTCTGCAGACGTTTCTGTCGCAAGATGATGCACCTCATGCCGGCCCACTGATTGAATTGCTTGAACAGTGTTGGCAGGAAGTTCCTGAAGCGCTGAGAAACTTGCATGCCACTGCATCTGGGCAATAACGACCAAGAAATGATCCAGTACCGGTTGGTATTTGATGGTCATCGTTATGTAACTTGGACTTATTTGGTATTCTAGATTAATTACTTTTAAAAATAGTAATTTTGTTTCAATTGAAAATGAGTTCTCAACTTTTTATCATATACTCCCCCGTCCTGTTTTTCATCATTTAATTTATGATTTTATTTTTTAATTATTTTAAAATATAAATTTAAAATTTTTGTATATAAATGAAAATTTCATG
>JBBYHH010349460.1:0-12135 GCA_038382905.1 Daphne laureola | reverse complement strand
TCTTAAATTTTGTTTTGATAATATTTTTTATGTATAAAAAGTATATTTAAATACAAATATTATATATTTTATACTTTGTTTCATATTTGAAAATTGTTTTTTTATATTTTAGACTCATTCTATAATTTATATTAATGAATTGGAAGGAATTTGTGAAAAAAATACATGTCTGATGAAAAATAATGACTCAGAAATGAAATTATAAAATTAGAGGGGTGTTGAACACATTTTAGAAACCATAATGGTCAATTTGAGTATTTCCCCCACAAATTCCGTTAAATTTTAACGGATGTTAAGTCGTGGGTATAGATTTGCAACGTACTCAACAAACTTTAATTTAGGTACAGATTTGCAACGAATAATATAGTTTATGTATAGTTGGTGCAATTTCCTCGTTTTAAGGGTATTTGTTTTGTGAGGTTGCATTTTCCCCTCAAAAGGGACAAGGGAGATTAATTTACAATGTAGAATCATGTTAATGACATATCATGCTTCTCAGCCAATTATGAGAATGCAACATAATCAACTGTTAAATGTTATCTATGAAAACTTATCCGCTGGTGTTAGGTGTAGTGCTTCTGCTGATCCAATTCTCTGTCACTGAAATTGGTGAAGGCGGTGTGTGCTTCCTAGTCTTCAGCAGTGCATCGTCGTCATATGGGGATGGAGATGGAGATGGTGGTTCTACACTCCCCGGTTCATCATTACTTATTTTCGTGTCTTCCATTTTATTATCCAGTATGTGTTCCATGTCCTGGATTCTCTGTAGTTGCTCCAGTACCTCATCCATTGTCGGCCTCATTTCCTTCTCGTGCTGCAAACATTGAAACGCCAGCTCTGTAACGGCTGTTATCATTCTTTGAACTGCCTCACTTGACTCACTCCAAAGACGCGGGTCAATCACTTCATGGACAGCCTGTGCTTGAATCCTGTTTATTGCCAAGTTTGCCAAGTTAACTTCATGCCTGTGCCTGCTAAAATCAACAGCAGGCATTGATGATATGAGTTCAACAAGCACAACCCCGTAGCTATATACGTCACTCTTATCAGTGAGCCGGTAACACTGGTAATATTCTGGATCCACATAGCCAGGAGTCCCTTGTGGGGCGGTGGAAACATGAGTGGCATCATTAGGGAACAGCTTGGAGAGGCCAAAATCTGCTACCTTAACACAAAAGTTGTTGTCAAGGAGAATGTTATCAGTTTTCACATCTCGGTGTATGACATCTGATGCATGTAGGTAAGCTAGGGCACTTGCAGTTTCAATTGCAATGCTCATACGAATTGGCCAAGTGAGTGGACTAGCTTTTGCCTGATCGCCATGGAGATGGTTTGCAACAGTACTGTTGGGAACATATTCATAAACGAGGAGAAGGTCACGGCTATGACGTGAAGTGCAGCCATAGAGGGAGACGAGATTTTTGTGGCGCAGGCGGGCAAGAATGTCAACTTCATTGATGAACTGTTCCACTCGTCTGTAGTTGTGCTGATACAATCGCTTAATTGCCACTTCTCTACCATCTTTAAGTTTCCCTGGTTAAGAAGCAGTTGAAAGAAAGGTGATTTAATATGTTCTTCCTTCTTCAACAATATTATTCTTATTTTGACACCGTCATGTATGAGTAATTTTCTACAGGAAATGATGTTCATAGGCTCTTACCATAGAATACCGATCCAAAACCACCATCTCCAAGTTCTCGTTCGCTGTCAAAGTTATTTGTGACTTTCTCAAGTTCATTGTATGAAAAGGTGCGAACTCCAGGATAGATACTGCTTTCCTCCAGGTCTGTTCTTGATGAGAGATTTTTTGAAAGAGTAATTCCTTTGAAGCAGTATGAAGTAGCATGTTTCAGTTTGTTGGAACGCCAGGCAATATAGAAGAGAATAATCAGTAAAATGACTGAGCCTCCAGTTCCTGCAACTGAAATATAAATATAGAAGAGGTCCAGATTAATTGAACATCATGAAGAATCATAGAGGAATAAAGGGAAAATTTTATGTTTAAGATGCTAAGGTAGATAATTACCTATTCCCAACTTCAATGTACGGCTGCCCCCTGTAGAAAAGTTGCAAGTTTACTGTTAGAAAATTCTAAAAGATATTCCCAACTTCAATCTACTGGACAGAACCTAGGGCTAGAAGTAAGTACTGTTAGAATATGAGCAGTAAGTAAGTAAGTAGTATTAGAATGTATGTGTGGATTTTTTTAACATATTTACCGTGTTTGGTTGTGTAACAGTAAAATTTCCTGTTGCTGTCCATTTTACAGAGGCCTTTTGATTTGTAATGGCATCTGCGACATACAGGAGTTAGCTATGCTTTGATAGCTAAATCAGCATGGAAACGAGCACCACTTTCTTGATGATTACATTCAGGTAGTGAGTGAGTTAAATTCTGGCAGCTTCTGCTACGAAGATCCGGCATCGAGAAACCAATAACAATAGTGTCATTCCCATTGCAGGATTGCGTGATGAGGTTGGAATCCGGAAAGAAGTTAATATATGGAAGTTGTGGGAGTCTGAAATCTGTAAGCCCCTGGCAGTTGTTGAATTGGAAGTTGATGGCTTTGGCTTCAGAGATGGAGGAAACGCCATACCATGTTCCACCCTTTTCTAATTGAATCAGCTGTTGTTCTTCGTTGCAGGCTTTGATTATGCAGAGTCCACAATCAGGGCGGTCTGTAGTGGTGAAAGGGAAGTTAATGAGGCCAAGTTTTCCACATCTAAAGTCTGCGCAGAAGGGGGTGTTGTACTTCTGGTTTGCTGCTTGTCCATCTGAGAAGGTGAATAGGAGGAGGAGGCAGAAGGGAAGAAGAAGAAGAAGAAAGCAAAGGAGGGAGATGGAAGAAGACATTGGAGAAGTTAAGGCAAAGGTTGTGTTGTGTTGTGGGGAGGTAGGTGTTACTGAAATGGGACTCACTTGAGATTTTTTAACCTATCAATCTGTTTTGTAGCTGTGAGTGCGGTATTGACTCTGAAAGAAAGTGGAGAGAGCTGGGGTGACCAGAAGAGTTCTCTTATGAAATTGTGGTATTCAGTGGTCACAGCCGCACTGGGAGAATTTCATTGGCCTGGGGAGAAATCCTTCCTTCCAGCCTTGTTTGAGATGCTGGGCAACGTTTACAGGACTTTGGAAGATGATAGAAAGAAACTCCGGTTTTTAACTTTATATTTTCAGGATTTAATCTATAATTTTTTTTTAATATTTTAATATAAAATCTTAAATAATTTATATATAAATAATAATTCAATATTTTTAATTTCTAAATATTGAAAATCAAACATTTAAAACATTTTGAAACGGAGGTAGTGGTAAATTTTTTCAAATAAAAATAAAAGTTTATCCTTTTAACTACATGTCTACATCTTTCTGTTTATTCGTTTATTATATGCCTAAATACACATCATTATCCTGAATTATGATAAAATAGATAAATAAATATCTGAATAAAAAATGATACAGATAAGGACCTGAATTATAGTGATTTGAAGAAAATGAGGGTTTTATTCAGACCTTGTTTGCACCGTTTTTTTGAAGTTCAGACTCTTATCTGTATCATTTTTTATAGTTCAGACCCTTATCTGCATCGTTTTTTGTTCAGATTCTTATTTATCCACTATGTCAGAGTTCATGGTAATGATGTGTATTTAAACTTTTATTATACTCCCTCTATCTTTAATTAATTTTTACATTCTTTTTTTTGTCGTTTCAAAATTTAATACTCGACTCAAAATTTAATAAAAATAAATAAAAATTTAAAAATTCAAAAAATAAATTAAAAAATTTATATTTTAAATTATGATATGCATATAAATTATTTAACTTTAAACGTTTAAGCGCTCATGAAACTACAATATACATTAAATACAAAAAGAAAATCTAAGAATGATTGGAGAGGGAGGGAGTATGGACTTAACACCACTAATTCTAATTAATTTATCCCATTCAACTCTTATCTCAAGTTTTTACTATGTGATTTAACACTACTACTGTGTCAATAGAATTTAATTCACTCCACCAAACCGTTTACACATTTTTCAGTTCTTTCTAATCTACGTGTCAAAACAATATGTTGCGAATAAATAGAGAGGTAGGAAATACTTCCATCCCATAAAGATTATTACGTTTCGTTTTGATGTTTTAAATTATATCATTTAACTCAAATGTTACTACAATAAATGATGAAAAAAAAGATTATAAAGAATTTATTTAAAAATTTTAGATTACAAAAAATCATGAGAAACATATCAATTATTTAATTTTATATATCCATAAATTTATAAAAATAAATTATAAATTAAATACGGTAAAAATAACCACAAAAAAATATAATCTTTATGAATCTGGAAGCAATATTTTTTGGGTTGAAAAGATGGAAAAAGAAAAAGGGGAAAGAATGAATTCAAGGGGTTGTTAGAATTTCCCGCCATGACAAAAATTCCTATTGAGTGCAGGAAATTTTTATCCATAAACAGAGCATTGGGTGAGGGAGGAAAAGTAGATCTGCAGCTAGAAAGTAGGGACGAACGCCGCTGGAATCATCGAAGACGAAGACTATCCAGAAACGTGTTAATTACTAGCTTTTTGTTGGGTTAATTACAATTTTTTATCCCTGTTTTTATATAATTTTAGTCACTTAAGTTTTTGAATTTTCGAGTCTGAGAGGTTAATCTCGTTTCTTGCCATTTTTTAATAATCAGAAACAATTTGAAAGATAGGAATCGGTCGCTATAATTAGAGACCTTAGAACTAGAACTATAATAAATAAATAAATAAAACAAGGCTATCCTTAAGTTTTTTATTGAATCAACCTTAGCCGCCCTCCCTCCCCAATTCAGCCACTGAGCTCCGATCCGCTTACCGTGCCATTCTGCCGGCCCCTCCACGCGTTGCGTCTGTGGCAGACTGCCCTGCCCCCCGCTCGTCGGTTGTCTCGTCTCCGACTGCTGGTCCGTTTCTCCTGTCGATAGCCGGTCTTTCTGTTGTGGGAGACCGCTCTGCTTCGTCTCCGACTGCCCGACTTTGCTCGCTCCGCCTCCGTCTCCGCGGTGCTCTCTCCGACCGTCAACCGTTTCTGTTGTTTTTCACTCGCCGTCAAATCCACTGAGTCGCGTTTTTGCCGGGTTTTGGTATGAAAGTGGTTCAAGTTTTATTGACAAGACTGAGCAGGGGCTCGTCCTGTCGGGCTCCATGAGTTGTTAGCAGTAGAGCGAACCAGATTTTGGACCATCTTGACTTGCTCCCTCCTGCAATTTTTTGTCCCGGTTCCTTAAGTCTTTTTTCGGAGTTTCCTTTATTGTTTTTGTTATTTTTGGTGTTTGGATGAAATGTTTTGGTTTATGTGTGTTGGTACATTTTAGTTTGCTCTGTCTGGTTGGTTTGATTTTTAGATGTCTTGGAAACTTCTTTCAACATGCTCATAACAAGACCACATTCGATTCATTGGGAACCACACAGGTGTGTCGTGCGCGAAATAACGGATCAATACAAATTTACTATTGTATTTTGTGCTACTTATTGGCTTCTAGATATCCCAGTTTGGAGATTGACTTGACAGATGAGAGCTTTGTTTCAAGGTCCGGCAGATGAATCTCTACTTATTTTTATCTATTTTATTTGTGTTTCAGTTTAGATATTTGCCTCTTGTTTAGGCTTTTCGCGTTTATTTCTTGTTCAAACTCTAATTTATATTATTTTCATTGAGAATAATATTAAATTATTTTCCTCAATTTTTATTTTATTTTTATTGAATCAAAATTAAAATCCTAACTCAAACATATGAAGAAATGATGTTTACCTCGACTCGACTCGTTTAGAGACTGATAGAATTGTAAGATCAGTCAGTCCAATGCAGAGGTTAAATACTCATGGTTTGTGGTAAATAAAATAAGTAAGGTTTTAATCTCAGTAAAGATTGGGAGACGATTCAACTTCAATTCAACAATGATGTACTTGACCCACGACAACCACTCACCCCTACCCGCCGACCGTCGACTTTTTATCCATATTTCCTCTAGAAAATTGTACATTAACTGTTTGTTTGAAAATTTGTGATTTTAGAGAAGAGATTATGATTAATTTGATGGATTTTTAATGATTTTTCATTGCAAAGAAATCAATTTGATAGAAATGTTTGTTACAAATATTTACTATTTAGATCTACCATTTCAATTCCCCTCACTGCCATTTCCTCCTCCTCAGCCGCCGCAGCATTGACCGTTGCAAACACCAATGGCACATGGTTGGTTGTTGCAATATTGAGAACACTTGTAAATTTCAGGAAACCACTCTAATTGAAACCAAAATGAATTTATCTCATTTGATTTTTGTAGTTGTATAAATTATGTGATTTTTACATCAAATGTGGAAGAAAAATCACAATTTTTTACATGCTCGTGGTTTGGGAATAATGAACATTTATTTTAAATTAAATCAGAACGGTACGGAATTATCGGTTAATTAAGCCAAAGTCATTGCAGCTAGACGTCAATTTCAAATAATTGACCGAATTATTAGATTTAACATCGATTTCAAATAATTGACCGGAAATTTTCTAAATTATGAGGAATGGCAGGCCGCGGAAGATAGAGAGGCGTACCTGGACCATTGCAGCGCGCGGCGTGAGGCCTGTCTGGGCAGAAGCACTGAAAATGGCGACTCGATTGATTGAAGCCGCAGTAACCACCGGTCTCATTACAAACGCTGCAATCACTCGTAACCCATTCCAACAAGAACCCTCTCCTCAACAACCCCAAATAGTCTCCGCCGCCGCCGCCTCCTTCCCTTGCCCTTACCGGCGACACCACCGCGCTTCTACAATTTCTACTAATATTCCCCACACCTCCGTCGTCCCGGAACAACACCAAGCTCGAATTACTCTCACCTTCACCCCCAGGACAATCCGCGATTCTGTACCGCGACAGCGCCGGCGCCGACGTTACGTTGCAGCTAGACGCCATGAACATCTCCGTCTGGTTCGGCGCCAGATCGAACCGTTCGTTTTCTTCAACGGAGAAGTTCCGGATCTGAGGGAAGCACCGCGGTTCTTCGGAGCCAACAGCGGCCGCGATTGAGACGCTGATGGACAAATTATGGTAGAAGATTTCATTGACGACCAATTGGGAACCGGAAACTGTGAGAATTAGGGTTTGGTTTGTGCAGGAGACGTTGAATCCAGGGTTACCGCAATAGGCTCTGTCAATGTAGAAGGGGAATTTGATCGGGTGGCGGCCGCAAGTAGTTGGGACGCTGCAGTTAACGAAGTAAGGATCGACGGCGACAGCGGCGGCGGCGGGCGGTGGTTGTCCGGCGAGGGTGAATATCAGAAGGGTGAGCAATAGCAAAGGGTCAAACTCAAAAAGAGTGCTCTGATTCATTTGGGCGGACTTTGGTTGCTGGATATGCAGGAGATAAAGCTAAGAGGAGGAAGACAAAAAAAAATAATTCTAATCAAGTTGCAAAATGGTTTTTATTTTATTTTACTTTTTTTTGGTTTTTTATTTTTGTTTGTCTAAATTTGATTTGAAGAAGAAGGTGTTGTTCTTTGTGCTCTGACATAATGGTGGGGAGGAATTTGTCCATAATATCTGCTCGTCGGTAGTGGACCATTGAATGAACATTAAAATTTTAAAATCAAGCTTCTCATGGTGTGCAAATTGACCTCTAATTTTCATTTTAGGGTCCTTCAGATTAAAAGTAAGGATGGCTGGATAATCTGTAGAAATATTTTACTGCTGAGAGGAAAAATTACACATTGCAATTTCACAGGATTCATTAAGATTCTCTAGGGTATGGTTTGGCGGGTCAAGCCAACCAGGCTTGAAGGCTATGGTGTTAGGTTTGGCAGCGCGTCTTCTATGATGGAGGTGAACTCTTAGGCTTTTGGTGGTTCAAAGAACCGATAAAGTTTTCGTTTGGCTCCACTTGTGAAACTACAATAGTGTTAGGGAAACGAACTCTTTAGCTTCTCAACTTGCTTGCCGCTGGATCTCGGGGCCAAGGGGTAAGCACGAAAGCGAGAGTTTGTAGGTCCAGGAAGTGGGCCAAGAAGGGGGGCTTGCTGACAGAGATGGACGATACGATAAGGATAAGGATGACATGACTCTCTCTGTCCGCAAAAATTAGGTGTTGAATTATAGCGGTTCTGGATTCCAGATCTTCTCAAGTCACTCATACTCATTGTTCTAGCGAATGAATTCAGGCTCGTGTGACTGTTGTTTGACAATGATGGGGGGTGTCTTCTACGTGAGAGTTGATAAATGTAAGAACGGGCATCAATATCTTGAGTATGTTATAGATCGATATCTTATCAATTCCCTTTGACTTGTCTGGTTTAGTTCTCCGCATTTTCCTAATGCTTATAGGTACAATAATCAATATTTATCGCCAATAGTTTTAACTAGGGTTGTGTAACGAATCGAGCCTGTTCGAGCTCGGCTCAAGCTAGAGCTTAAACGAGCATGTCAAGATGAGCTTTTTCAAGCTCGAGCTCGAGCCATAGGCTCGTAATTTAAACGAGCCGAACTGGAACCTCACAAATTTACAAGTTTGCCCCCTTCAATAAATATCTAGCCACCCTCCTAATAAAATACTCTATTTATTTAATATACTTATCCCCTCTCTCTTCTTCACATACCCATGGACCCACCCACTAGTCCGACTTCCCCAAACAAGAAAACAAATGCCTACACATTTCTTTACCCACGTTATAGCTAAAAATATACTGATTAATTTAATTTGACTTCATCTCTTCTTAACCCATCACTCATCACCTTTTAATAGAAAAAAGGACCCACAAATTTATTTATATAATATTATTTAATAAAAAAAGTCTACATCATTTTTTTCATTAAAAAATAATGATGAAAAAAAAAAATTCACTAACAATATATGTGATATTAACTCTAACATTAATGGTAATATTAATGGGTTGTTGGTTAATTATGTGGAGGTGCTCTCTTTAAATGAAGCTCTCAATTTTTTTTTTGGCATAACTCCTAGTTCGGATGGGTTCAAGCTCTCTTTGGTCTCAAATCATTGAAAAAAGAAGAAAAAAAAGCAAAAAAAAAAAGATAATCGATATTGTTGTTGATAATTGGTGTTTTTTGGTGAGGAATTATAGAGGTGGTGCTTCTCACCAGTACAGCGGGGCCGGTGAGTCTTTAAGATAGGATTAAAATGAGATTAAAATATTACTTTCTCTGTTTTTATTTAATAATTATATTTAATTTTTAAATTTTTATTTGATTCAATCTTTTATTAGAAAGATATTTTTTTAAAAAATTAAAAAAAATATTTTTAAAAACTAAACACATTAATTTGTCTTATGTATATATGTTACTTAATTTTATATATCAAAATATAGAATACAAAAATATATAAATTAAATGTAAAAAAAAACGTAATTATTAAAAAAAACTGAAAGAGTAATTAATATTAATTAAGATAATTAGTATTAATTAATATATTAAATAATATTAAACTCAAGACCGAAACTTCCAGTACCGGAGATCAGCTTTTTCCGAGTTATGAGTCATAGTGGTGTAATTTTGTGTGATGAGTTTCTTTTCTCTTTGATGGAGAGGGGTTGTGGTGAGGTCTCTTTATTTGGAGATCATTTTTTTTTATGTCTCTTTAATTGGATATATTTTATATTTTTTCGTTTGAATATTGATGTAATTTTTATGATATTTTAATAAAAATCTCTTGTTGTCTTTTAAAAAAAAAATAGTGAGGACTCCAACTAGTCATTCTAGTTGATCTATCATCTATCTTAGATTCTTCCATAGCTTATGTCTTTTGGTTTCTTCAATTGGTATTACTAAGGGCGGTGAGGTATGCTTGTAGGTTAACCCCAACCTTAAGCATAAGGTTCAGACTGGTTTCTGAGGGTTGTTACTCTCTAGTATTCTCTACTATGTAATTTTCTTTTGTTTGAGACCTTAGGGGTGTAAATGGGTTGCGTCGAGTCCGAACCCTTTTAAGCTGAACTCGACCCGTTAGCTTATCGGTATTACTTGGGCTCGAGCTCGAATTGTTCGAGTCCAATATGTAAGATTCGAGCTCAACTCGAATAACTCGATAGATCCGTTTTGAAATTTTATAAACTATATTATAATTAATAAATAATAAAAAAATACAATATGTTATCAAAATTTATACAACAAACACCAAAATTGATAATTTTTTACTAATTTTAATGATTACTATTAATAAAATATCATTCTACCTAACAAAAATTATACTCCTATTTTGTTAGGTAAGGCCGAGTATAATTTGACAAGTTTGAGATGGCCGAGTCAACAAATTTGATAAGTATACCACATTGTCACCCAACTCGGCCTTATCGATACTTATTGATACTTATCAAATTTATCGAGTATCGATACTCGATAAGGCCGAGTATTGTTAGGCTCGAGCTCGCCTCGTTAACACATCGAGCTCCATTTCAGGCTCAAACTCGAGCTCGAACTCAAACTCGATAGGTGTCGACTCGATAAGCCTCAACTCAAGCTCGAGTTGCTCGAGCTACCATTTAAAGGTTCTACCCATTTATACCTCTAATTTGAGTGATTAATATACAAAGCGATTACTCCTAAAAAAAAAATACTATTTTCGTTCTAGCAAAACTGATACATTTTATTTTTTGGATTGTCCCAGAAAAATTTATACGTTTTATAAAAAAACATATTTTTATATTAATTTTACCTTATAATTATCCTATTTTTTAACTCCCACTTAAAAAAGTTAATTTTATCATATAGCATACTTCTCCTTAATACCCTATAATTAATAACACTTCTTAATCAGTATATCCAGTTAAATGTATTATATTTACTATAAGAGAAGAGAGTAATAAAAAATCACCAAAGAACCATGGTGCACTCGTTTGACTAGTTCACCACTCATATAAAGTACCAAGAAAAACAGATGTTATGTTCTCTTAAAAGGGTTTTGAGAAATATAAAGGTCCCGTTTGACAATAATTTTTTAAAAGTAATTTTTGTGTTTTAAAAAGTTATTTACGGATAGAGTTTAGCGTTTAACTGTAACTGTTTAATCTTAACCGTTAAAAAATTATCTAAAATACTACAACTACTTAAAACAGTTATTGTCAAACGGAGCCAAAATAGTTTTGTTTAGATGATAAAATTGTGAAAGAAACAAATGAAGTAAAATAACACAAAATTCCGTAAGTTGGGTGACAATGTGGCATGATTATCGAAGTTAATCAGAAAAGTCCTAGATTTGAGAGTTAAGTCCTAAAGTAGTTCTAATACCCACGTCACGCGTTAAAAAAATTAATATTTAATAAAATTATTAATATATATTAAATAAGAATTTTTTAGTGTAATAAATTTATAAAAAAAATTAGTTCACTTTTAATATTTTTGGATTAAATTTATTATTAGATCATTTAAATATCCGATCATATCACGGGTTCAATGGTATATCAATTAATAAAACTTGTTAATATATACTAATAATATTATGTTCATGTAAATGATACTTTGTTTATTATCCAAAAAATGAATTTAAAAGACAAAAATATATGGAATAATAAAGAAATGTCTCAACCTAAATTGATTTAGCATATGCTTAACTACATTGCTCGTCGATGAAGAAGGATTAATCTAATTATCGTCACGTATTAGCGTTTTCACAATATATGTTGACAATTATTCAGTTAAAAGATGTTCGGTAAGTTAAACAAAAAATGGTTGACACTTAGGTTAATAACTAATATATACTCCCACTATCCAAGTCAACGTGCCTGACAGCCACCGTGATCACCGTGATCATGAACTCTACCTAAAGTTGCAAAAGTTGAAAGAGAAGAAATCTCTTGATCATCTAATGTTACAACCACCAATTTTTGGTAGGTTTTTTCGGCGTTAAATGGACCGGGACGGCGGACAAGCTAACTCCGCCCACCACGGCCGAAGTATTTAATCAAGGTACGTTTGAGTTTATTCGCGTTTAATTTCAGTTGTTTGTGTTCGGGTAATTTCGTGTTAGGGTTTACGTTTAAGGTTGTAGCGAGCGTGGTTTTGTTGCTAAAAGTTGGACGGGAACCGGCATGAACGCGTGGAGGAATCACGCGTGACAAATAGGACCGGTGGCCGACCAAGGAGG
>JBBYHH010349349.1:0-12135 GCA_038382905.1 Daphne laureola | reverse complement strand
AGATAATCAATAACACATAACTGACTCAATCGAGGTCACCCCCATCACAGAAACAGAAAACACATCTAAGAGCTATATGTACCTCTTGTACAAACTCACAGAACAATCAGGCGGAGCTAATCCGCATGTCATGTAACAGAAGCTCCTGAAAAAGATAATCATAAGGGGGATGAGTCATCGAGAGGAACTCAGTAAGGGCTTAGGTAATGGTAATGGTTTTAAAGAGCCAACCTGCATAAAAGAGTTAGTATGCCATGTTCTAAACAATTATACAACCTAAGTATCACAAGAATTATGATATGCAAAATGATATGATATGCAATACAGGCGTCCTGTCGGATGATAACACACACATATCCTGAAGGATGGTAGCTGAACCATCACGTCCCCTTGGACGGAAACAGATACAGTAATCCTCGGTGACAATAAGCTCAGACATGGGTTCACACAGATACGACAACCCCCAGTGGCTCTAAGCCCATTACAAGTGGGGTTCAGAAAAGCAGACTCATGGTACCAATGAGGGGCCCAGGTTCCCCTTAAAACTGTCATTCTCCCAGAAATGATCATCTAATGATCAATACATATCAGAATCACATAATTGATCAACCAGTGATCACAGAATATCTCAATCATAAGATTGGTTCTCCCAAGCATGAAACCTGCATACCATTAACCTTACCATGTAACTAGCCCCGGGAGTCACCGAGCCCCACTATCGACCCGAGACTAGCTTCAACTAACCTAATATGCATGAAAGCACTCCCAGAATGTATATTAAGAAAGTTGAACCCTTACCTCACATATTGCACAATTTCCATACTTTCCCGAGCAACCACGTCGACTCGAATATCCGGTAGCATCCTGACTGTATTCCCACATAGCCCAAACACAGAAAATGTAGCTGAACAACCACACAATAATAAGGAACATAATCCTTAAATCACTGATCAAAATCAGACATACAAAGAAGCTTTTCTCAAGCTTCATCAGATCGGCCATTTCATGAAAAAGAATACCAACTAAGAAAAATGCTACCAAACATCCATAACACACAAGGAGCTCAATTTCAATCCCAGAAATTATCCACCATCATCCAACACCAACTTTCAACATCATACTTTAATTTCGGCCAAAACATGATAAAGTGACGAAACAACTGAAATGTTACCAAACATTCATTTATCATCAAAGAAGCTTAATTTCACTTCATTTATCATCAAACATCAACCAACACCAACCCGTATACCACATCACATTTTCAGCCAACATGTGAAAAACAACCAAAATAGATTTCTTCAATCTTCAAACAACAATTTAGGAGCTCAAAAGCATCAAACCAACTCAAATCCATAATTTAACAAAATCACCAATCTTGAATCATTCCCTTACAAATTTGTCCATAATCCAAAAACAACCAAATGAGAGCAATCCAATCATCCTCCTATCAATTTAGAAGCTCAATTCTAACTTCAATTTAGCACAATTTCACAAATCATCAAGAAAAATCAACATAATTTCATCACCCAAGAATTCGGCCAACACCCTAATTGACCATCCATGATGAATCAAGGATAGTTCCAAGCATGAAATGTGTTTATAATCATCCTAATGACACTTTAATAATTGACTTTCATCTCATTCCATACATTGATCAAGAATCATAAAACCCTAGCTTTCCTAAATCAACCAAATATGATGAACCAAGTAGGAAAGCTTAACACCACTTCAAAAAAACCTCTAATCCATGTTCTCCTTAAGAAAATATTGAAGAAATTGTTGAAGAAATTTGTCCAAAACTTTCCCTAAAAATCTCATAAACAAGAGAAGAGAGATAAAGCTTTAAACACCTTCCATCTTAACTTCACCATGAACTACTCATAAAACTTAGCTTACCTTCTTAATCCTTGAAGATTTGATAAAGATTTAGTGAAGATTGAAGCAAGAACTCTCTTGAAGAAAGAAGAAGAAATCGGTGACTTGATAAGGAAGAGAGAGAAGTATTTGTTTCCAAAATGATATTTCTCTCTCTTTCTTTCCTATTATAATCCTAATTTCATACTACCTCACTTATTTCTTTTCCTTTTATTTCCTATTAATTCACCATATCACAAAGAAATTAACTCCTTTTATTTATCCCCTCCATAACTTCAGTTAAATATTTTCTTCCTAAACCACAACCAAGTGACATTTGTCTTCCACTACTCATTAAAACATTACTATATTACATACTTATCCCATATATGTAATATCATATCTTGAAATATTTCAAAATATCTCTATTAAATCCACTTACTAGCCGCCCCCTTCACCTTTTAATTAAATGTCCATTTTGCTCCAATTTTCTAAAATAACCATTTTACCCACGAAACTGAAATTTGGAAATGGCCCGAGATTCACGTACCAATACTAAAATCTAAAACCCCACAGAAATGAACCTCAATGAAGTCTCAGGACATAATACATAATAGAAAACTTGCCCGCAAGTTTAAAATGGAGTCCTGGTACTAACAGAATCCAACCCTAGAATAAAATATTTGGAAAATTTTACCAACGTCCTGGGTTGGTCTCTAACAATTAGGACTCTCGATGTACAACTGCTAGAGGACAATTATTAAGGTGAAACTGGAGCTAGAGCCAGTGAAGACCAATTATTGATGGAAGCTAAACTGAGAGCATTGAAGCACGAGAAACTAGATGACTAACTACTGGGTGGGAGCTTCACTAGCAGCGGAAGCTTTCATCGAGAAGACAAAAGCCTTAGTGGTGAAAGTCCCCTGTCTTACCAAAGTACTCGCTTGGAATCCTTTCTCGTCAAAGGACCCAACTTAAGTCTTTGTTAAGAAGTTACATTTTCCCCATGGGAGTGCTCGCCACTCCTGTAAGTTCCTTAACACCCTCTCTTGTACTTATCTACTTTCTTTTCTTCCAAGTTACTTCATTATTATTCTTTATATATTTATTGAATATATACTCACACCCTTAAGTCTTGCTTGCAAGGAACCTGCCATTTTGTAACGACGGGAGAAAAGATCGAGGATGAACATAAAGACACGAGGATGGGACATCCCAAGCTTGGATGACTACCACCACTTGAAGACTCCGGAACCTTGGCACTTAGTTTATATTTAGTATTTTTTTTATTTTCTTTCCAAGCAAGCAAGTACACTTTGAACGCTGATCTGTAAACGGATGTTGAACTTGCTAAACTACTATTTTTAAACAATTTTCAACTAACTTGGGTATTTTGTTTTATAAATCATCAGAGTAGTTTAGGAAATATCTTGGGAGTTGTTATCGTGAACCACAACTACTTGCGAGTCGGTTGAGGGTCACAACAGTTGGTATTAGAGCCTAAGTTCAAAGTGTGAAATATTTTTCAAATATTTTCAAAACTTTCTTGCTAAGTAGTAGAGTCTAAAGGTCACCCGAGAGGTAACGGTAAGTAAAGTGTGCAGAAAGGACAAGTAACCTTTTGGTACTATTTCTTTTCTGTGGATTTCCTGATTGTGAATATCTGGAAATTCATTTCCTTAATAATGCATGACCAACATATGTGCAAGAAAATTCAGGAACAATAACATGGAAAGATGTAAAAGCTGGAAATGAGCGAATGTACGTAATGTTAAAGAATGGTAAGATAAAGCTAAGGTATGTTTTTCGACTGGAAACTTGCAATGAGTGTTACACTTGGTTGTTTCAGGCATGATTTTTTTTGTGACTACCTACTCTCTACCGCATTACTTTTGGAGTCATTAGGGACACGTTGCATGTTACATGATAGAGTCTAGGGTGGCATCTAATTGATAGTGTTAGGAACTTCTCTTACTTTTTATGTGTGAATGGTTTGATTGTGTTTGCTATTTTCCAACCAGAGATCGGCAAGCAATAGTGCCTATGCACAGTTCAGAGTGCTCACTAAACTATACTAAAATACTAATCTGGCCAAACTATGTCACTCTCTCTGGGGTAACTGTACAGTATATGACCGTACTGAATGAATTTTGTCCAACTGAACAACTGTCTGTTTGATGTGCAAGTAAGTGTGCATATTATAAGATAATCACTGAGTATAAATAACTGGTAATAAAAATTGCAAGATAACTAAAATGTTTTGTGAGAATCACCCTGTGATGTCGATTGCAATGAATAAAACTGAGAACTACACTGGGAGTTATTTCTGAGAACTAGGAACTCCACCCGGGGTTACTGCTGAAAATCGAGAATATGGATAACTGGCTAAGGCACCGAGAAGAAAGAATAAAGAAACGTATAAAAAATGGAAAAGACTAGAACTGGTAACATCGAGATGGATAACTAAAACCACGGGAAGTAATTAGCGTATGAATTTCAAGAACTAGAACAACTGAGGTGGGCGATTTAAAATGGAATAGTTAATGACTGGAAAGAACTGATAACTAATATCGAAGAGAACTAAGAAAGACAGAAACTGTACAATCGAGAAGAGCGACAATAAAATGAGGAAACCGTACTAGGATAGAATACTATAAGATATTGGAGTTAAAAGTAGTAGAAGCGCAGAGGTTGTACTTCAAGAGTTCGGAAGCGATCAAAATGACAACTGGAATGGAAAAGGCATAAATACTGTAAAGGATCAAAAATTGAAGAACTAAGTTCGAGGGATTGAGCATGGCTAGTAAGAACTGTGAGTGAGTTGTGAGCTAAGTAAACAGAGTTTCAGAAAAATGAACTTACTGTTAGTGAGAGAATACTTGATAAGCAAGTCACTGGAGATTCTCCCAATGTGAGTTAACGTGTAGAATAAATTTCTACACCGGACTTTGAGGATGAAGTCTTTTTCTAAGGTGGGAAGAATTTTATGACCCATCCTATTGGACGAGTCATAACATGGTGTACTGATAAAATACTGGAAAGAATTGCAAGAATTTCCAAAGATGGAGTTTACTTGGTGAATAAGAAGAAGGGGAAGAGATCTGATTTTTTGGAAAAATTATGGTTCTTCTTCTTCTTCAACGGATGAGGGTCAAAAGGCAAAGGACGATGCCATTGAAAGCTTCGACGAGTCCACCGGTGACTCGAATAGGTGAGAAACTACTCCATTTTTCCTCCTTTGTATAAGTTCCTTCAATCACTGGGATGTATGTTGGAATTGATGAATATCTTAAGAAATTGGTGGGAGGGTCGATTCTCTGTTCATGGTTAACTAGAAATTTTGAAGTGAAATGTTAATTTCCACACATTATATGTTGATGAGTATCAATTAAGAGTAGTTGATGAATTTATGAAAAAAGGTTGTTTGATTAATTGGTGAAGTAAGGATTTAAGAGGATGAAAGTATATGGTTCGGCCATTTATGGCACTGTCAATGAATGGTATGTAACTACATATATAGATATTGACTTCTAATTAGAAGGTTGGTTGACTAATATTGGAGTGAGGGAACACTAATGGTCAATTGCAATTAATACTGAGAATACAAGATTGGAAATTGTTCTTGAGCGTTTGGCCTTATGGGGTTTATGAGGAATTGATAGTTGATTATGTGATTATGCTCATCATGGTTGTTTGATGGTGTTTAGTCATGTGTGAGTATTATCCTTGGCCATTAAGAATGAATGGATGAACTTTGTAATGCTCGGCCGTAAATTCAAACCCCTCTTTCATGATTTCCCTTACTGTTGTTGCTGGATAACTGGGAGATCTAGTGTTGGTAAACGAGAACCAAGAGCATTGTAGTATATAATCTTTAAAATAGATTTATAAAATATGCATAACTGGTTTCGGCCATAGAGGATTATTTGTAAACATAGGCATATCTTCCTCTACTTATATATATAACTTCTTTGTCTGCACAATTAGGACTCTCGATATACAACTACTGGAGGATATCTATTGAGCTGAAACTGGAGCTGGAGCTGGTGAAGACCAATTACTGACGAAAGCTAAACTGGGAGCATTGGAGCACGAGAAACTAGAAGACTAATGACTGGGCGGGAGATTCACTAGCGGCGGAAGCTTTCATTGAGAAGACAAATAACTTAGTGGGGAAAGTCCTCTTTCTTACCAAAGTACTCACTTGGAATCCTTTCTAGTCAAATGACCTAACTTGAGTCTCTCTTACGAAGTTGCATTTTCCCACGGGAGTGCTCTCCATCGACTCTCTCTCTCGTACTTATTTACTTTCTTTTCTTGCAAGTTACTTCATTATTACTTCGTCCGTCCGCAAAAGATTCATCCGTTTGACTTTGTTGTTTCAAAGTTCAATGTTTAACTCAAATTTTAGCAAAGATAAATAGTTTAAAAATTTTCAAAAAAAATATATTTAGAAAATTTGGATTTCAAATTATGATACGCATATGAAATATTTAATTTTCAATGTCTAAACATTCATGAAAATAAATCATAGATTAAATACTGTAAAACTATCAAAACAAATGGATGAATCTTTCACGGACGGAGAGAGTATATTATTGCATGATTCTCCGTAAAATTGCTAACGTGTTTTTTGTGCAGGTTTAGGACATAATTAGAAATCCGTAAAAATCTGTAACGCGTTAAGTAGTTAGAAGTAAGTATCTAAGTTTAGAAAAAAATTAAGGTCGGGTTTTGGGTCCACATAACTGAAATGAGTTTTGTTCCGACATCGCCGCCATCCTCGCCACAGCACCAATACCGCCCGCGCTTCCGCCGAACGCACCGGGGATGGGGGTGGTGGTGACACTTCCTCTCTTACAATTGTTTTCCTATCGCAGGCCATGCCTCGTACTTTCTGTTTAACCGGTTTGGAATTCGGGAATACATTCAACTTGTGGGTGATGACCGAAGGGTCAACCCCAAGGAGTTCTTTTAGTTCCCACGCGAAGGCATCTATATTGGACTAGAGGAGATGGATGAGGGTGACCTTTTCCTTGTCTCTAAGGTCCTTGCTGACCTTGATTTTTTTATCTGGGACTATTTCTACTTCCTTGATGATGTCAGTAAGACGAGGAGTGTCATCGGCATCCATGGGCTCATTGTAGGATGAGGAAGCATTGACATCCGTGGTGAAGTTGAGAGTAGAGACATAGTTGGTAGGGATGCCTTCTGGTCAATGTATATGTAGGTGTCACCTCGTGGTGTCTTGAAGGCTATAGGGAGGGAGCGTATGTTGCATCTCATATGGAATTCGACCTAGCTGGGGCGGCCGATGATGGATTTAAAAGCGAAGAGGACATCGATGATGAGAAGTTCTTCCATGATAGAGTGGCAGTCCAGTGTCTGGAAGAGGGTATCCCCGATGAACATAAGAGGGAGAGTGATGATGCTTAAGGTTGGTACGATGTCTCGTCCGATGCCAAAAGTGGGACCAGAGCTGTGCTTGACACAGGAAAAAGAGATCTTGAGCTTTTCCAGCATTTCCTTAAAAAGGACATTTGTGTTTTCCCCGGTGTCAATGTAGACCCTGTTGGTGTCGTAGCCCGTAATCCGAGCTGTAATTAGGAGCGAATCGAAATGGGGGTAGGAGACCTGTCTGTTGTTTGGTTTGTAGATGACATTTTGTTTCTGTTTGTCAATCTGGACTATTTCTCAAGCGTAACGCTTTCGGGCTGAAGAGCCCTTTGACTTTATGAGCATGTGGATCTTGCCCACTGCCAAAGGAATTGGGAGGTTTTACCGATGAGGGCTATTATGGCGGTGACAGCTTTTATCCCGGTCATCATGATCATCATCGCATTTTTTACCCTTCGAAAGGCCTTTTAGAGACGCGTCGGAACGGACGAGGTACTCCTTGAGTTTTCCCTCATTGAACATCTCAAAATAAGATGCTTTAACTGCCAACAATCTTCTGTGTCATGGACTCGATCTTTGTGGTAGTTGTAGAATTTGTCGAGACCCTTATTGGTCTTGTGTTGGATCGGTTGTGGCCACCGAGGTACTTTGTTTTGTTTTTCCAACATTAGGAGAATGTTAGTGTGAGTATCCCGAAGAGGTGGGTGAGGGTCGGCTCCTCTGGAAAGGTGCCCTAGGATGAATATTTACCAAAGGCAGATCCTTTATCATACTTGTGGTACTTGTCCGCTGTGGAGTATGACGATTGGTGGGCTGGTCGGTTGATTTCTTTGGAGTTCATGAATCTTGTGACTCGCTCCATGAACTCACGCATCGAGGTGAGTGGGTTTTCATTGATGTTGTATGCGAGGCGAGACTCGCGCGGTAGGCCTTGAGTGATGGTGAGGAGTTGCATATCCGTGGAGAGTCCTTGGACCTAGACATCCTCGGATTGAAAATGTTTAATGTAGTCCCTAAGGGACTCTTTTTTTTTTGTTGTCGCACCTTGAGTAGATGCGCGACCGTTTTAAGGGGTGGTCGAGATCCCATGAATTGTCATAGAAAAGGTATGGCGAGATCTTTGAAGCTCTTGAAGCGATGACCTCGTACGGTTCCAAACCATGTAGAGGCTGCTTCCTTGAGAGTGGAGCTGAACACTTTGCAAAGAATGACATCTTTGGCCCGAGCCATCTCCATTTGGGGGATGTAGCGTCTAAGGTGGTCGATGGGGTCGGAGAGGCCATCATAGTCGTCCATTGTTGGCATGCGGAAACCCTCAAGAGCTTTTATTGTGATGATGTCCTCGATGAAGGTTGTGTCAAGAAGACCTCGATGTCATCGAAGGCCTGATTTGGGGTTTTGAACTGTGCCTCAACCAGGTTCATACGACAGAGGAGGTTGTGAACATTAAAGTTACCGATGGCGGAGTTTCTTGCCCGACCATTGTTGTTGGATTGTTCCTCGTTCTCCGTGAGTGGAACGCCTCAGAGGTTGGTGAGTTCTGCTTGGATGGTTTAAACCATGAGAGCCTACATATCTCAGAGGATATTGGATTGAATTAGCTGCATCTGAGTAGGGTCGATGATTGTGGTATGCGGTGCTGCGCCACTTGGGCCAATTGGAGGAATTTGTACGCCATAGCGGTTGATGAGAGGCGGTAGAGGGAGTTGCCTGTTTTGGTCACCACTAGCTGGTGGTGGGGTTGGTGGTGGGGAGCTGGAACTGGAATTGGCGTCCTCTATTTGGACATTTTCGTTGTCGGTATTGTTAGTGTTGTTCTTCCTTGTCCTCGCCATAGATGTTGTTCTTGAATTGCTGGAGAAAGAAGAAAAAAAAAAAAAAGCATGGTCGTGGGTTTCCGGCAGACGACGCCAAATTGTTATGAACCTATCAATCAGCAACTCAGAGCAACCAGAATAGGATGAACCACGACCTGCAAGACACGAAGAGAGAGAGAGATTCAGGAAGAGAAAAGCCGGAAGGTGGGGGTGTGTAGTATCTAAATTTTGTGTGATAGGTACCACCCAATATAGAGGGTGGTACGAAGCCCTTTAAGAGGGGCGTGATCCATGGGATCTGAGCCTTTATGGTTGTTGTATCTCGGGAGAGTCATTATAGGCATTGAGGATGTGTTTGACATCCGAGAGAGTTAAGTAGGTGGGGGGAGGGGGTTGTTGCGCCCCTAAATGTTTCTATTGAAAGCTGATTGGAGACGAGGTTGTATAATAAGGAGGTGCCTCGTTATTCAGGGAGTGGTTCAACCCTCTTATGGGCTCAAGGTGGATCCGTTAGGTTATTCATATCAAAATTTATCCTAAAATTGGATATAAATTAAGATGTTCAAAAATATCAGATTTACTTAATTTGAGATCAAATTTTTATTTTTAATCACATAAACGACTCGATCCATTAGATTAAGTCAAAAGTGGTTTAATCAGACTAATATATAGGATTAAGTCATTTTTTTAATTAAAAATTTAGAATTTATTCTTCAAGTTTGTAACGTATATTTATCGAGTTTTAATCACAAAAGAAAATATCATTCTATGGTTCTATCTCAAAAGTAAACAGATTTACCCCAAAAGCTAACATCAAAAGTCAAGAATGTTGATGAGTGATTGATTAACAGTTAAGGAGGATAAATGTAAATTTCTGAAATTAGTGGGGTGAAAGTTTATGTTACGGAAAATATGGAGGTTATTGTAATTTACAATATCTATTTTTTTTAATGGGGTAATTTAAAATATTTAATATCCCTCTTCTTGTTTTTGCTTTTTGTTGTTTTGAGGTGTGTTTGAGTTTTAAAAAAATAGCATTTTTTTAACACATTTTTAAATTTAAAAAAAAAAATAGAGAGAACATTAGAAAGAGAAAATTTAAAAATGGATTGATTTTTTATAAAAATGGGGGTGTCGAACGGACTGTTGCTGATGACTTGTAGAAAATACATTTCTCGTGCACTGTTGCTGATTACTTGTAGAAAATACATTTCTCGTTTGACAATTTAATGCTCCAAGGCAACTCCTGCCCATTCGGCAACCATAAGAAGCTGACCGTACCATTCGGCAACCCGACCAGACCGGCCACTTATATTTTCCCATAACTCTTACAAATGTACCAACGGTCATTCCGGAGCCATTTTATTTTCTTTCTCTTTTGCATCCCATTTTATTCTTCGTTACACCGGTGCATTGATCCACACATAATAATGATTTATTTATTTATTTATTTAAACAGTAAATTTTATTTTATTAGAATATCATTGAAACAAACCAAGTCAAATAGGAAGATAAATAACATCAAACTATGGTGCAAGAGTACTCAGCTTAGCGTTTAAATTGTTACCTAACCAAATGCTAGGAAACATAATGATCTCGAGTTGTCCTGATCCTGCCAAAAACGGTTTAAGAGCACTGCCATTACTATAACAGATTGACAGATAGATGATGCGGATCTCCAACATCTCTGATATGTTTCCAAGATTTTAATGGTGTTGACGCGTCATGACGGTGCAAGCATATGCCACATAACTAAATGAAAATGAGGGGAAAAAAAAGTGTCCAATTCAAATAAGCAATTAGAAATAAAACCTCTATGAATAGTAAGCATTTCTGGAATAGCCAGACCGACCATTTACCAAGCCATTCCCATTGCCAATCCTGGGTGAGGCTCAGTCTCCAACCTCGCTCGTGTTGCTATCACACACATGCCTCATTGTTTTCCCACTTCGTCACAACTAGGCAGTGTGTATCTCTCACCTGAGCACGAAAAACCTTTGTGCCTCTCCATTTTGAGACACTACTGGAAAGCTGCAACCCAACATACATCCATGTTGGGGCCTCTCGAAGGAGCACCCGCAACACTTCCACTTCCATCAAAGCCTCCGCACCCCAACCAAAATTGACTAGCAAGGAGTCTTCCGTTCAATACCAAGGTAGAAAGATTGCGAGCCACCATCAAAATGCACGAACACCTGTAGTAGAGAGAGACCAGCGAACGAAGCAGTGAACTGGGCGGGGGTTGGCAGCATCGATCGGATCCGCATGGGCCCGAATCTGAAAAAATGCCACCAGAACAATGGTGGGCCACAGTCAAACGGTGGCCATATACGGACCGCCAAAAGTCCACAACGAATCGAAACCAGAGAAGCCATCAGTCGCCTATTATGACAAGAGAGCATTGACAAGCAATTATCGGTTACTGTACTTGAACCGTATGGGAACGGATATGTAGATGGAGGCGGGATACGAGCCAACCTCCAGATGCGAAGAGCGGGACATGTTATACCCACCTCAGGCGGAGCATGATTTTTAGATGAATAGTGCTCGGGGATCAGATTCAGCAATTACCAGGACTCAGATTCACACACTCTGGGTAAGGTTCGATGATGAATTATTTGTCCCAAGATGATTATTAAGGTTCATTTAGGTGAATTTTGCATGTGTGAATTAATCTGACAATTCTGGACCATTTTGTCAATTTTTTGTTCCGGGGGCAAAATGCTCATTTTCAGATAATTGGACAGAAATGGACTCCTAATTGTAGGAATTCTTATCACACCATGATACTTTTAAGATGGTACTTGTGCTTGTGAAGAAAAGTGGGAGCTCAAAGTTAGCTAGAAGTAGCTCACTTTAGCTCACCGCAGCTATAAGTAGATGAACTTAGCTCATCTTAGCTCTAGGCCAGCTATAAGTAGCTTATCTTAGCTTAACTCCAGCTATATGTAGCTGGACATAGCTCAAGTTAGCTCAAGTCAGTTCACTATAGCTCACAGGAGTTGGTAGTAGCTAGACTTCAGCTCATTCCAGCTCAGAGTAGCTGGAACCAGCTCAACTTCAGCTC
>JBBYHH010349348.1:0-20654 GCA_038382905.1 Daphne laureola | reverse complement strand
CAAATCTCGCTTCTCTTGACTTGCTCCAACAATCCTCTTCTTTTTGACCTTTCTTTTTGCAGTAGGTGCATTGTTGCTTATTCCAACAATCATCTTCTTGATGACCAGTTTTCTTGCAGTATGAGCAAGAAACTGTCCTTCCACCTGATATGCCTCTGCCTCTACCTCTGAATGGACTCCTTCCTCGGTCTCTATTGAATTTGTTTCTATTAAAATAGAAGGCTTGAGGTTCTTGTTATATCTGGAAGGCACTTTCTAGTTCTTTTCTTGCATTCCTTGAGATTCTTTCTTCATGCACTTAGAGGGATCCCATTAATTCGTTAAAGGTCAGTTTTGTAAGATCCTTAGATTCTTCTATGGTTGTGACCACATGATCAAACTTACTTGACATGCTTCTTAAAATCTTTGTGACAACAGTCTGTTCTTCTATTACATCTCCATAGCTTTTTATCTTAGTGACCATACCAGACATTCTTGCAAGATAAACCAGCACTGATTCATTGTTCTTCATGCTTGAGGAACAATATTATTTCCATAGATTCTGTAGTTTTACTGCTATGACCTTTGCTGAGCCTTTAAACTCTCGTTTTAAAGTATCCCAGGTTTGTTTTGCTGATGTATAGCTCCTGCAATTCGAGAGAAAAATGAATCATCCAATCCTTGTTGAATGAAATACAAGGCCTTTGCATCTTTTTGTGTTCTTCTTTGTTGGCAGCAACATCATCTCCTTCTGCTGGAATACCAATGTTGACAGTATCCCATAGATCTTGAAACATAAACAAGGTTTTCATCTTGATGCACGAGAAATCAAAGGACTCTCCTTTGAACACAGGGATATGGGTTTATGAGACGCTGCTGAAGTTGACGTTTCCTGTCATTCTAGTCGAAACAACCAAGCTCTGATACCACAATGTTGAAGGTAAGACAAAGCAAAGAAGAGATTTAAGACCAGAATATTTGTGGAATATTTTTCTCTATCTTTATTGATTAATCTTGAGGCCTTTATATAGGCTTTACAATCCTCTACTAGTAATTGAACTCCTAACTTTAATCTACTTCTATAAAAAAGACCTAATTAGACCAGGATAGATAATACTACTCCTACTAGGACTAGCTACTGCTTGACTTGCTGCGCAAGTCTCTATTCCTCAGCCCTCGGATCATCTCTTTCAACATTAAGATGATGGAATAACACTATTAATTATTAAATTGGTATTTGTGTTACTGAAAAAGTTAATGGTAACTACTAGCAGAAAAACAAAATCCCCACCATGACTGCATACAATATGATATGATATATATATATACTCTAAAATAATAACTCACAGTTAAAGGGAATGGTTACAAGTAGAAGGTAAGTTAGGGTAATGATCAACTTGGTTCGAGCGTTTTTTCTCATATATGCACCGATGATAGTATTCTTTTTGTAAGAACTCTTGTGTGAAGAATTATTGGTTTTCCCATTCTATGTCCCGTTATAAAATAGCCATAATTGTTAGCAAAAGCTGGAATTGAATTATGTCCTATTACTAATGATTGTGACAAATTCATAATTTCTATTTAAAATTTAGCAGATTCTATACGGCTGAAACTTCTTAATTCGATTTTTTTTATTTTTTTATTTTTAATTTCTCTTTTAAAAGATGGTAGATCCTAAGAACTTCACATAAGACAATCACTCCCACTATTTCCACAGTTGGCATCGGGTCTCTTTGGTAACAACCTTTTAAAGTAATTTTTTCCGTTTTAAAAAGCTATTTATGAGTGGCTTTTCACGATTAATTGTAACTGTTTGATATCGACCATTAAAAAGTTATCCAAAACGCTACAGCTACTTGAAACAGTTATTCTCAAACCGGGTCATCGTTGCATTTCAATCCCTTCTATAAAAAATTGTTTTATCTTCCCTTCTTCTGTCCCTTTTACACACATTTTCCCCATTTTTTACTTGCTTACATCTTCACATCAGTGTCGTTTTTTCCCCTCTTTCAATTTGTTTTTTCATTTTAGTCCATTTTATTTATTCCTTTTACAATTGATCCTTCTCATTTATTTCCTTTTGCATTTTGGTCTTTTTACTTTGTTTCTTTTAACATTTTTTCCCATTTTTTCCTCAAAGGTCCCTTATTAAGGCTTTCATTCAAATATTTCTAAAACAGACCAAAAAACAAAAAAAAAAGAGTTACAATTAATGGTTTGCTAAAGTGTATCAGAACTGCAGTGGCTAATATTAGAACTAAAAAGATTTCAGTGTTTGATAGACTACAACTTTAAAGTTTAATTTTAGCACTTTTTGAGGTATGCTCATGACATATATGATTATATTCTTTACAGGATGTCAATGATGCGAATAAATGATTTGAAGGGAAAAGACAAAAATAGGCATATTGAAGTGAAAATTTACAAGAAATGGATTGACTATAAACCTCAAAATCCAGCACCTACTGGCTATTGCTGCATTTTTATTGATACAGAGGTTAGATATTATTGTGCTCTAAATCTCATATGTTAGTCACATTGGATGATATTTATAACTCTTTGCTTTTATATTTTTTAGGGAGCTGTTGTACAAGGAAGCATGAAATTCAAAGATGAAGTGTACTTTGATTCTCTAATGAAGTTAGATTCTTGCTACAGAATTTCAGACTACATTTCTGAACCCATAGGAACTCAAGATAGGTTTGTTCCTAATGAAGTTCGCTTGGAACTAGGAAGAGCTACTAAGTTTGAGGAAATTTCAGATGAGAACTTTCCACAACACTTCTTCAATTTTGTTCCGCACAATGAATTGATGTCTAGGCTGAATAAGCATGAGATATTGATAGGTCTAATCATCAATGTTTCCCTTCTTTCTTTTTTCTTTAGATATTGTTGGCATACTCATTACCATCTCATTTTTAGATTACATTGCTTCTTTGCGCTCGGTTGATGATTTCATTGTCTCTGGCCAAAGCACAAGAAGAATTTGTGTTTGTAGGCTGCTACACTTCGAGAATTTATCGTAAGGAACCTCTCTGTGATATGATTTAAATTTAAAATATTTATTTGCATTTTCGTAACTTTCGTTTTGTGGCTTAGAGGTGACACAATCAAGTGCACAATTTGGGATAACATTACTAGAGGATTTGAAAAAGCAGCTTACTCAGCTCTGAAAAGACCAATATTTGCCGTTGTTACTTCAGTTAAAGTGACAAAATGGAATGATATAAATTAGTCCCACTTTTCAGTGTCCTGTTTGTTGTTGTGCAAATAAGGAATGATAAATAAGCAGTCCTCCACCTGTTACTTGCACCAGGGCACTTGCAGTTAACCGGTACTCCTGCCACACATATATATCTCAATCCTAAAATCCCTGAAGTGGAGGAATGTTTCCCTGAGTAAGACTGCCAACATATCTATATTCCTTTATCTATACATGTACACCATCTTTTCCTCACTTTGTAAAGTTTTTGCAGGTACAACCAACTCTACCCCCCTCTTGATATTCAACCATATCGAAATGGGGGGGACACTGATGAAACTTTGAGGAATCATTATACAGTGGCAACTCTTATATCTCAAAACCCAATGAGATACATGGAACCATTCAATTTTGGAAGTGATTTTGGTTTGTTCAAAGCAACACATCTTTTCATTTCTATTTATAGAACTTTTTCTTATTTGTTTCAGGGAACACGTTTTACATGTAAGGCAACAATAAGTGACATTGACAATACAAGACCATGGTTTTATAAAGCATGTAAACACTGCACCATAAAATTGAAATAAGTTGGGAATGAGTTTCAATGCGCTGATCATGGGCTGACAACTGTTGGACCGAGGCATTTGTTAGCACCTTTCTTCAAATAATTAATATTTTTTCAACTTTCAAATTGGGATTATCTTATCTGATTAATTATATATTTAACAGGTAAAATTTTAGAGTTGTTATTGAGGATGAGACTACACATGTTCATGCAACATTCTTCACCCCGATTGCAGACAAGCTCACAGGAAATAGTTGTGACAACTTGCTAAATGATTTTGGCTACAATAATCCTGAGAAGTCACCCATTCCAATTATACAATTGATTGGACAAACTAGGATATTCCAGCTTCACTTTAGTTCAGGAAGTAAATGCGGGATGCCTGACCTTATTGTGGATGGCATTTGGGATGATGTTGCAACAGTTCAGCCTCAAAGTGATTCCACTGAACATGCAAGAGTTTCGATGATTACATCGAACATGCCTTCAGTTGAAAAGAATCAGACTTTGGAAGTTATCACTGGTACTAATCCTGATGCACTGGAATCCACCCTCATAACTGGAATACAGTTGCATGTGCAAGCAGAAAAAAACACAACTGGTAATAATGTTGTGAAAGCAAAGCTTTTGGTTCTCTAATTTGAACTTATTTGATTTTATAATTGAATACTTATGTACACCCCCTTCAACTTTTGACTGAAACATATCCTAATGCCTTGGAATGCACCCCAATAAGTGGACTGGAGTTGCCCCTGTAAAAGAAGGATACAAAAATGCAAGCATAAAAAACCACATCACGCAAGAATCTCTTTCATGGAACTGGTAAAAATTGAGCTAAAACTAATCTTTCCCTTCTTACTTTGATCATTTTTTTCATATTAAGCTTCCTTACTTATGTATAGGTGAACAGACCGAAAGTTCAAAGAATCAAAAGGTTCATGCAGCTTTGAAGACACCGAAAAAATAGTAGCTTGATCGGTAAGATTAAAGAAAATTAAATATTTGATTCATGTCATTTTAAATATATCATACTAATCCTCCAAAATCTTGCAGGCTGTCACTCCTGACTTTTGTTTGCTGCATCTTATCAGCTCGAGCAAGTTCATTATTCACTGCTCATTTAGTAATCATGTAATTACGTAATATCTTAGTAGGATTGCACATGGAATATGCATTGTAAAATGCAAATGAGATGTGCAAGCTCTGTGTGTAACTTTTTGTGTATCAACAAACTTATGTCTAAAAGATGAAACATGTTATATTAAGTCATGTTAATTGCTCTGTTATATTCATCATTAGTTTTTCAATTCTTATGACAGAAAAATTATATTAACCGTCGCGAAGCACTGGTAATGTATTCTCATTTTTCTTATAGGTTGTTTGATATTTGTAACAGATAGTCTGAGACTATTTGTCTTTTGTCTGCAATCATTTCTGGTTCTCTTGGTTTTTGTCTGCAAAAGGCGGCGACCACATAGCGGATTCAAGCATTTCATTCGATGAACAAAAGTGACTAAAGCTGACAGTGGTGTTCGCGGATGCAGTCATTGATGAGCGTGCAAAAATACTATATCTTTACCTCCAAAACATGTACTTTAATAATATTTTTTTGGTACTTAGCATGGGTTAGAGCATCTTTTGCGAAAAAACCCATGTGAGATCGAAAAACAGTATCATACACTTATTTGGGTATTTTCAAACATAAAAGAAGTGGAGACAAACAAAGCTCATGGACTAGGATGCAAAAAGGGAAATAAATGGAGGAAAAGAGGTCCAGAAACCCAGGGCGACCGGCGGGGTAACCTGCGGGCCGGCCAGTCAGAATCTCCGATGCGATCACCCTGCTCACAGAATCTTTAAAAGTCAACTATGTCACCATTAGGAGCAGGGAGACTAGCTAGCTAATCGAGTAAAAGGTGCGAGGTGTTCGCGACGCTTTTCAGGAACGTCTACAAAGATTCCCTTTATCGAGGCGACTGACTTGAAATAGCGGTGTGATCACCCCATAGTGTTGTCAAAACTAGGAAGATCTTTCTTGCAAGACAATTATTGAGGCCTTACTCACGTTTCTTGGACTTGGTTACAAGGATTAGTTCGCTTTCCTCTCGGATAAGCAATCTCTCTCAACAAAAAGTCACCCTAGCCACCCTCATTGTCTAGGGAACGTACTTTTGATGCATTACAACGCCTAACTTACACCACCAAAAAACCTTCTAGAATCATCGACAACTCCAAAAGACTAGCCAACCGATCCCGTAAGGTGTAATGTCGATCAAATTCCTCTCGGACGGTTGATCAAACACCTAGGTGTATGTACGTGTAAGTGATAAGCAAACAACACATAAATTATGAAATGGCGCGAGGGAATCAATAGCTAAGCATGATCAATCAGGGAAACAAGTAACTTAAACCATATACAAGAAAATCTTAAGACCTAGCATTCTACTCACTCTTAAAGTTGCTGAAATCAAAGAATGCAGCAAACAATAGGCATCAAACAAGAATAATAGAAGAGTAAAGAGGGGAAAAAAATAACCCATATTTTGGTTACCACAAGTTGCCCTTTCAACCCTCATGAATTTGAAGTTGAAGGGGCTGAAAGCCTAATAGAATAAAGGAAGAACAACTTCAAACTCCAAAAGGTTGTTGAAATTCGTAGAGAACGAAACTTGTTACAACAACTTGGCCTAAATGACTATATGTACTAAATGTAATGTACCTAAATATCCCTAGACATATTGGACATGTTAGGCTATATAATTAAGGATAAAAGGGTCCAAAAACATGGATACAAATGATAGAATTCGAATATACTCGAAGGTGGTCCCCCACTGACTTCGCTGGTGAGAGGGAGTGCATATATGCGCACATAAGTGCGCATGGCTTGCACACAGATCACGTTTGCTTCAGTGGTCGCACACGTAATCGTGCATATGGATGCATACACAATGTAGAGTAAGCGCGTAATGGTTGCGCGCTTGGTAGCGTGTCAAGATAGCGCACAAGCTTATTCTTCACATGCACAATGCTTGCGCACTTGCTAGCGCGTGTTGATATCGCGCCTCTTACTGAAGACTTCTTTCTTTGACTTCCGCTCATTCGTTCGACCCGAGACTTCATGTGAAGGTTCACCGATGTTCAATCTTTGTCTCAGGCCTTCAAATGTTCTATTTTGAGCTCAATTTTGCCTTCACATCTCCGCATCTACAAAATATAAAAAACAACAATAAAAATGCGTTTAAACAATAGAAAATAGGTGAAAAAGATTAATTATGTGACTTAAACACCAATACAATATGTGTGTGTATGACACACAACACCAAGTTATTGCAAAGCTTTTTTATTTGTTTAACCAAGTTGAAACATTCATCTAAGCGTTTTACTCATCCAACCAAAGTAGAAGTTCTAAAATATTGGTGTGATTTCTACAGAACATGAACCAGGAAACTCAGATGAAGAAATCAAAGCTTATCAACATGCTCCATAAGTTACAAAGAGCATTATTAATTTGTATGCATATATAGAGAGAGGGAGAGAGAGGAAACACATAAATATATATGTGCTGGAGGATGGTGTTAACGTATCAAAATTTGATGTGTCCTGAAGAAGTTTATTTTGATTTATGGTGGTTAAAGTGTGCAAGAAACCAATCTTATGTTCTTGAGAAAAAAATTAGTTGGGTCTTAATCAACAACATATATATTGGGTCTGGTAAAGCGTTACTATCATGCACTAATGATGAGATTAATTGGTTCACATTTCAATTTAATCTCTCAATCTTATCAAAAGCATGCACTTCTATTGTTTTCCTGAAATAATTACTAAGAGAACTAGAGACATGATCTTTTTCCAAACTGGTCATGACTTTACTTTTCTTGGACATTGATGATTATTAGAGGTGGAATAGAGGTACAAGCAATGCCACCAGCAGCAGATGTAGATGGTGATCTCTACATTTGAGCAAGGAATAGGGATCGGGACAGTGACAACATACACAGCTCTGGAACTGAAGACCATCTCAAGGCAATTCTAGTGCCTGCAGCAAGAGCCTTAGGGAACAAGATAGCTTGGGAGGATCCCAAAGGGGATTGTCTGAGAGAACTTTTTTTGTTCTTAGAGCTTGGCTCTTTGAACACTTCATTCACCCGTAAGTAGTCAATTCTTTGGTTAATTGTTAGTGTATGTCGATTCCTCTATGTATTATGCTATTTGCTCTTTCTTTCATATCTAGAAACTAACTGATTTTGTTTTTCCTTAATTCGTTTGTTGATTAATTGTTCCTTTCATTTGTTTTGCTATTTGTTGTTATTATTTCGTTTTTACTTCATTTTTTTTTTACAAATTTATTGGTGTGGATTTTGATTATAGGGATTGTAGGAAACGCCGGAGAGGTGATAAATTAACCTAGGAGATTTTCATTCATTCCATATCTAAAACGTTAGATGTCATAAGGAGACTGGTGCTAGAGCTTGGTAACGGGATGACTGGAGCTTAGAGAATCGCAGCGGTGGTGATGATGAAGATGGTGGTGGGGGCGATGTGCAAGTATGCTTGTCTCTCATCTCTAGGATTTCACTCATTTTTCATTTCCTATTTCTTCATTGCTTCGCAAAACAAACAACCAAAGACCATGAGATCTTTATTTTACCTTTTACATTTCTTTTAAAAAAATATTATTAACTTTATGGTTTATGGATTTTGATTTTTGAGGATGACTGATTTCAAGAAGAGGATTGCTCTCTGGATTTGAATCCATTGAATGGTAGAGTTGGTATGGGGAGAGACAATGAGCATTTTGTAGTATTGTTGCGGACTCAGCGCGCAAGTCTCGATGGTGGGACAATCGGGCTCTCTGGAAAGCAACGAATCAACATAGAATTTTCGTTGTCGAGGTAAAAGTTTGCCCGTCATAGTTTTTTATCTTTATTGAATTGAATTTTTAGATTTCACAACTTTTTTAAGCTTCTTCGTGAAAATTTATCTCTCTTGATATTTTTTTTGATATTTTTTTTGAAAGGCAATTAGAAAATAGGAAATATTGATCTGTCTCCAAGAGAGGCAAGAACAATCAAGAAAAAGTTTATACAGAGAGAGAAGAAAAGAGATAAGAAGAAATGAAAAGAAACAGATCAGCAGTTTGCAATTGCCTGGAGCGAATTCAAAACCCAATCTGACCATGTGAATGACGCCTTGGAGAACCTGTTTGGGATCCAAAGAAAGGAGGGGAGCTGGATGTTCACAATAAAAGGAGGTGATTGATTTTGCCCGGGATTGAATAATTTGGAGTTCTGACTTTTTCACAAACACCAAGCTGTGATGCAATCTTCTGACAGGAGGTCTGTCCAGTTCATCAGGAAGAACAAGCCCATATCGGACCACTGGAAGACTTTTGTCCATAAAGAGAAGGTGGGGGTGCATGAGGAAATGACATGTGCAGTTTGCTCATAGCTACACCCACAGAAGGAGCAGTCGAGGTCAGGTAACGTTACTCCACGCCTTGAAAGTTGCACTTTTGAAGGAAGGCAATCCAAAACCGATCGCCAAACAAAAATGTTGATCTTGATTAGAATCCAGGGGTTCCACAGAATCTTAATGGCTCCTGGAGTTTGCTTGATCATCACGAGTTGAATGAAGCTGGTGAGTGACGATACTGAGAAGGTTTGTGAGGCGCCCCAGCACCAGTACCATGTATCTGGCCTATCAGGAACCATAGAAACTAAAACCAGCAAAGAAGACAGATTATGAAATTTTCTTAGTGTCCTAACACTATGAGGTCTCCTCCACCGCCAAGTTCAACTCCAGACTCCATCTCTCCACTCCCCTCTTTCTAAAACTAGACACGACTAATCCTACTCTAACGCTGCTAACCTCGGAAATTGAACTTTGAGACTTTTCCCATCCAACCAGACATCCCTCCAGAACTTATAAGACACTCATTTCCAACTTTTCTACCCAGAGCAGATGACAGAAGAATACCTCTCTTTTTTAAATCCTTTCCTACTTTCAAGATCCCTTTCAGACACCACTCAAAAGAACTGAACAATAATTATTGAAACCCCCCTCATCCCCGTGAATAACCTTAATGACTCTAACCCGAAAAGACCCCTCCTCTACTCTAAACCGCCACCACCATTTTCCTAGCAGAGCTTTATTTTTTCCAGAGAGACTCGCCACATTTAAACCACCCTGATCCCGATCTCCCATAACCCTATCCCACGGAATCCATGGAATTTTTTGTCTCTCACTGTTTCCCCCCAGAAGAAATTTAAACAAAGACTTTCAAGATTTTTCAAGGTTTTCCCAGGAGCACAGAATACAGAGAAGTAGTATAGAGGGAGGCTTCCAAGGACTGATTTCAATACAGTTAACCGGCTACCAATATAGATAGAATTGCACTTCCAGGAACTCATCTTTTGGTTGAATTTTTCAGATATAAGCTTCCATGATTTTACTTTATGCATGTTGGCACCCACCATCATACCCAGATAGTCAAAAGGAAGAGACTCGCTCTGACATCCTGCAAATCTGGCATATTGCTCCAAGAATGAGTTGTTGATTCCAACTCCATATAGACAAGATTTGGCAAGGTTAACCTTAAGACCCGAGAATGAATGAAAATTCTGCAGAAGACATAATATGTTACCCAATTTTCGCTTAGTCCACTACCCGAAGAAGATTGTGTCATCTGCATACTGGAGGTGTGTGATTTTTGGACCTGAAACTCCAAGCTTAATCCCTCTGAAGATACCGAAGTCCTTTGCTGCTTCCATCATAACATTCAAACCTTCAGCTGTAATCAGAAACAAGAAAGGCGACAAAGGGTCACCTTGTCTCACCCCCTCTTTCCATTCAAAATTCCTTTGTCGGGCTCTCATTCACAAGTGCTGAGACCGATGCGGAACTAAGGCATTGAAAGATCCAAGCCGTCCACTTTTTTCCGAAGCCCATCTGGTTCATGACTGAAATCAAGTATTTCCAGTTGAAATAGTCGAAGGCCTTTTCAAAGTCATTTTTTAGAATCATTGCCTGCTCCTTTTGGTGTTTTACATACTGAACCACCTCATTTTCTATTAATACCCCATCAATAATTTGTCTGCCTTCAATGAAACCTGTCTGGGTGGAGCCAATTAACCGTGGGATGACCTGCTTCAATCTCTCTGCTAGAACTTTGGCAAGAACTTTGTACTGACATCCAATTAAGCTAATTGGTTGGTAATCTCGAAGGCCCACTGGATCTTTACACTTGGGCATCAGAGTAATAAAAGATGCATTGCAACCAAGACCAATGTTTCCTCTCATTTCAAAGTATTTGAAGAAGGCCATGAAATCCACCTTGACTAGCTCCCAATATTGCTTAATGAGGTTTAGAGTCATACCGTCCGGCCCAGGTGACTTGGAGCCTTCACAAGACCAGATAGTTTCTTTTAAGTTCAGATTCAGAAAATGAATCTTCTAATTTTTTACAAGAAGATCGATCAAGTCTCTTGAATCTGTCACTTGAAAGTGTGGGTCTATTGACATCTGGCTCTTTGAACAGTTCTTCATAAAATCTGAGCACCTCCTGTTTGATCTGTGAAGGGCCTTCAATCCATGATCTGTTGACTGATAAACCACTGATATTATTTATCTGCATCCTTTTTTTGATAGCAACATGAAAAACTCTGGAATTTTCATCACCATTCACCGCCCATCTAATTTTAGCCTTTTGCTTTAGCATACCAAAGACAGATTTTTCACATACTGAAAGATTTGATAAGCAATCCATGGAAATTTCCACTTCCTCCTCTGATAGATCTCGAGTTTCTTCTGCTGCATCCCATCTTTCTTTTTCTTTTCTAAGACTTAGGAGATTGGACTCTATGTCACCAACATGTCCATACTTCCAGACTTTAAATCTTTCCTTGCAAATTCTGAATTTATGTTTAAGAATATGGTCAGGCCGCGAGTCTGTTGGTAATTACATCCATGCCTTTTTCATACAGATATCAAAGGAGTCCATCTTTAACCAAGTGTCAAAAAACTTAAAAGGCTTGGGGCTGAAATCTATAAACTTGTCCTGCAGCACTAGAGGACAATGATCAGATACATACCTTGGTCTGGAGGTAACCGAGAGATGAGACCATAAATTTACGAAACTTTCAGAACAGAGAAACCAATCCAATTTGCTCGCCTTAGCACCCGTCTCATGAAGCCATGTAAATTTCCTGTCTTCCAGGGGAATATCCAAAAGTTATGAATTTAGAATGAAGTTGTTGAAGACACTTGCTTCCCTTTCATTAAGAATTGACCCTTTCATTTCTTCTTTTCTTCTTACAGCATTAAAATCACCCACACAGATATAGGGCTCTAAGCATGAAGACCTGAGATCCACCAATGAACACCACAAATTCTCCTTTTCCAGATCAGAGGAAGGTTCATAGACATTGACCAACATAAGCTCCTTGTTGGATTTCTGGTGAGTGCCCCAAATTGCTAAGAAATTGTCACTTTTAACAAAAGTTTTCAAAGATAATGCAATTGTATCCTATATCCAAATGAGCCCACCTGATCTACCTTTTGTATCTACAATAATAAATTCCATGGAGTCCGAGTCCCACAATGATCTGATTTTTAATCGATCTGGATTTGTTAACTTGGATTCTTGAATGGCTAGGATTTTTACAGATTCCCTTCCTACCAATTCTCTTATCCACTCGCATTTCCACCCCTGACCCAACCCTCTAGCATTTAGGGAAATGATCTTCATAAAAAGAATTTGACTCACCTAAAGAGCTTAGGCCGAAATCAGAGATGGTTGTTTGCTTCCATGTGAGATTTATTTGCGGCGATACCAGAAGGGCTAGGGGCATCTCGCACAGAATCGATCCTGACACCAACCACTTTAGCAATTTCTCTAATTTTTTATTCTCCCAGAGATGATCCTGATTCTTCGATGGAGATATCCAAAGAATGAGATTACCCATTGGCCTGAGCTTTGCCAAGATTACGACATGGAAGAGGCCAGCTTTTGGTTTTGACGATGGTTGATCGCTGGGAAAGATGAGCTGGCATTTGGGACGGAATTTCATCTGCTCCGATCTGGTGGCCTCGCTGCCTGAGTCATAAGATGGTCCAGCAATTCATTTTTCACTCTTTTGGGCTTTGGGCCTCATGTTGAGAGGACTACAGAAATTTTGGGCCTGATGGAAAGGCATCTCATTTGTTGCCCTTAACAGACTTGTCTTCCTTATAGGGGACTGTTCTTCTTGATCCACCCTACCAGCTTCTATCGAAAGCGTGGTAGACAACTCCTCTCCTTCAGCCGTCTCTGCTACAACATACCCAGAAAGTGCGATCTTGGAATTGAGGATTGAAGACAGATTGTACCCAACATTAATTGATCTAGACGAGTGTGCTTTGAACTGTTCCTCCTCGTACCCACACTGTTCACCTTTTTCTTTTCCCAAACACTGTTCATCGTCTTCATCTTCCATCTCCAGTTCATCGTTCGTTTCAAAAGCAGAAGAGTCTTCATAAGCCAATGAAGATCCTTCATAATAAGCAGATGTGGAATGGTAACTGGGGCCAAAATCAACTCTATACACCAAATCTTCAATAATCTTTATCTGTGCTAGGTTGTTGTCAACTTGTACCATGGAAGTGCTGAGAATGAACTCCATCTTTGTGGTCAGAACACATACCCGAAAATGGTTCAGCTACAATCGATTCTTTCCCAAATTTTCCATTAGCATGACCTTGCCCCAAGCACATGCAGTTGTGTAAAGACTTCTTGACTCCAGGCTTGAACAAGAAAACCTTCGATGCTTAGCCAAACCAATCTTCCCATGGGTGGCATGGAAGGCGACCAGTTATCTACCCAGTTGAAAATTGCGAGTAGCCAATCCTGTTTTTTTTAAATGAGTTTATAAACCCTTCTCTGTGTTCCACAATCAAGTAAGATACAAATACCACCCAAGTATTTGATGACTAGGTCTCCGAGGCCTTCATCATAAAAAATGGTGCAAATATTTATCAGAGTATCTAGGTCCTTGACTTCACCAATTATGGTTCCCTCCAACCATTTAAGTTCTGAACCAGAGGAGTGGATGGTGACTTTCCTTGTGGTTTATCTGCCAACATGCTTTCATCTTTTGATTTCTATACATACTTTGTTATCAGCTGTACTTGAGGTTGTTTACAGGGTGGTGAAGCCTTTTTTAAAGGAAGGCCATTGTTCTTAGAACCAGGATGAGGCTTGAATCTAGCAAAGTTAACTCGAAGCTTGTAGGTGGTGAACCAAACATCTTTTAGCTTATCTTCCATACCTGAGACCGTAGTGACTCCTTTAAATCTGATGAACCCGAACTTTCTGCATGACCTTGTTCTTTTTATGGAAATGAAGACGTCCACAAGGCAGCCAAAAGGCTTGAAGAGGTGCCACAGATTTTTCTCAGTGCATCTGTCTGGGAAGTTGGACACAAAAAAAGAAGTTGTTGTCTCCCGGATTACAATATGAAAATCCTCCCTATCTTGCCAAACCCTGTAATTCTTTAACGGATTGTGCTCTTGGAAAAACCTGCTCTAAAACTCTGAAGGCTTCTGTTGGGATGAAACGTGTTCTATCCTACCCACACCCCTCACAGATGATGCTCTCGCTCGCTCTCCTCTCCTCTCCATTGAACTCTTCCTTTGTTCTTACTTACGGAAAAGGTCACAACACTGTTGTGGTTGCAGACTTCTCTTTTGATCTTAGATTGTTTTTACAGGTGATTGCCACTTGTCTACCTTAGGCATGTTATGATTGTATTGTCCCTAGATACAGTGAACGTGGAGACATGTGTGTTTGTAGTTTCTAACATTAAATCTTTGTAATTAAGGAACCTTTATGTCGTTGCAGTTCTGGTATTTTGATCATCGTGTATTTGTGGTAACAGGACCAAATTGGTGAAAATGTCAAATGGAATATGTTAAGGTAATCCCTTGCATCGTGATTTACTTCTCGGTATGATGACCTCAGCCTTCACTAAGTCGAATCCTGGGAAACAACAAATAAAGGGTCAGTCCTTGGCCGTCTTAGATGTCGAATCTAGAGAAATAGTTGTCACTTGTCCTTATTAGGAGAGAGGATTCCTATTTATAGGGAATCGTGGAGTCCTTTGTTTGGTACAGGGTGTATTACAGGAGGACGCGTGGCGTGATGAGAGGTAAGGAGTCACGGGATGAGAGACACGTGGAGGGGATGAAGGAAGTGACTTCAATGGTCTCTCAGGAGTATTTCTCTCGAGAGAACGTCCGAGAGGAACATGCTCACGGTGGAGTGGAAAGGGCGTACGCGCGCCAGGGTACATCGAAGTCCTCGGTCATCCGAGAACCATCTTGGGATGAGTCCCACCATTTGCCCCCCCTAAGCATCGGGACCATTTTTCACCAACGGTTGGGATGCTTCGTGTTCCACGGCATTTTGATTTCTGATTCACAATTAATGGTAACGATCTGGCTCCCCCGTTACCACATGTCGCGTGACCATTGCTACTACCGGGTGAAATGACCGGTCACGTTACGCCAGCTGGCACGACTGTTCGAGTTACCCAAGGGCACTATAAATAGCAAGTTGACCGTACATGTTTCTCTCATTATTGCCAAAATGCTCCTGCTCCGAGAACCATCAGCCTCCGCGAAGTTCCCAAGCTCGTCCGCGTCTTCGCATTTGCACAGGTATGCATTCTTTCTTTTCTCTTCTTTCTTTGGTTGGGTCTAACGTAAGGTCTTCCCCGGATAGTGAGGTTGATGGGAAGTTTGTCTCGGCGGATTTCCTCAGTGACCCTCTATCCCAGGATCTTGGGATGACCCAAAATCGAGAAAAACTTCCACTTGATTCTACTGACCGCCACGATGGGCCACTGAGCAAGAGATGGCGGGGGGAGGTCTCCGAAGCAGGATCTGAAGCGCCTAGTATAAGAATCTGGAGGAGTCCATTCCTTTGATTGGAGAGACGGCCTTGTCGAGATGGTGGAAAGACTATCGCTTCCCGTCCCAGATAAACACTCGGGTCCCGGCCCCACACAAGCGGGGCAACTCGGAGGTACCGAGATACTACAGCCTGTACCGAGAGTACTTTATCCTCGGCCTGAGATTGTCTTTCAACCCTTCTGAGTGGGAAGTGTTGGGCCACTATCGTCTTGCCCCCGGGCAGTTCACCCCGAATGCTTGGAGGGCAATCATCAGTTTCCAGCTACTATACGTCGCATGTCATGTCGCGGCCACCACAAATGTATTTCGACACTGCTTTCGTTTGTCGTCCAGTGGCAGCAACGACGGACATTGGTTTCACTTTGTGAGCCGGGGTGGAAAACTGTTCAGCGATGGCCAATCTTCCATCCATACATGGAAACATTGGTTCATGTTCGCGTCTGTCGGACCTAACGAGGGTTTCCCCTTGACTTGGTGAGAGTCTTCGATGTCGGCGAGGCACCAACTGAACAAGTTTCCCCAGTCGTCATCCACCAAGAAGGGTACCTTGGACGTGCTCCGCTATCATGGATGCAACGTCATCTTTCCCGTCGACACAGTCGTGTTCTATGGGTGGGTCGACCATCCAGTGGTCGACAATGAGTACGTGGATTTGCTCCAACGCATGCTACCTTCCGACCAGAAGAAAAAAAAGAAAAAGGAAGATGCGGCCGAGGCAGGCCCCCCATCTCGATCCGACTCTAGTCAAAACGAGTCAGATTCATCCGTAGTAGAGTCCAATGAGGCTACCCGTTCCGCAGGAGTCGACTCAAGTAAGCAAAGTCTCCCCTTTCGAGCATCCCCCTTGGCCATGGTAAGTCCTCGTCGGGAAACTAACCTTGTTTACAATCTTGTCATTTCAGCCGACTCTTCTGGACCATGTATGGATTCCTGGAGATGGAGATACTAATGCAGGAGCTCTTGTCCGAGAGACCACTTGGGAGGAAACACGCAAGGCAGCCTCCTCGGGCCGGCCAAACCCCCCAGACCAAAGGATCATCCTATCACGTCAGCCAAAAGCCTGAAGACGATGGAGATGATGAAGGAGCGGCATGAGGCCCCGACCATCTCGAAGAATAACCCGATCGGAGACATCGACGATGAGGTCTCCCCGCACTTGTGAGGGGCTGGGTAGCTCGATCGGGCTGGGACATCCACTGGAAAGGTCCGGGATACAGTGTTCTCGACCACTGAGGTCCTGGCAGACCAGGCTCCCGGTGCGGGTGACTCGGGCATTCTCGATCGACAGGCTTGTCAGGTCACTCTAGAGGGAGCCGTCGTGAGCCGCGACCGCGATGCGTTTCAAGCCACTCAGCCGACTCTCACAGAGCTAGCCATGATGCTGGTGAGGAACGCCTAGACGTTAAGTCATTACGTTCCCTTTGTTTTTACTATCGTTCTCTTTTCCAAGTTATATTTCTTGGCTAACTTTCGAGATGTTTCTTCGCAGTCTAACCTTGTCATTACCGAGATGTCATCTCAGGTAGATGCTACCCGGGCACATGAGGCCGCGGACATCAAGGTCTATGACATATGCCGGAAGCTGAAGGACTCCTAGAACGAGTCCAAGGAAGCAAAACGGGTAGTCGAAAAGGCCAACTGTAAGGTGGAGAGTCTGCAGACCACGGTGACGGAGGGATTATCCCGAAAGAAGGAGCTATAGGCCAAGGTGGATTCTCTGACGCTCCAAGTGGAGAGTGTGGGTGCTCAAGCCGTCAAGGACCACTTAGCTTCGGAGCCATATCTGAAGGCATGAGCCACCGAGAACACCAAGAAATACTTGGTCGGCCGGGACAATGCCCTCGAGGTCATGCAGTCCCTCTACCGCGGCCTTGATCTGGATCTGATATTCCTACTGTCACGGAAGGATGAGGCGGGGGCTTGTCGTGTTTCGACCCGCATCTCTCCAGACTCGTTGCTTTACAATGAAGCCTATGATTACTCGGAGGACAAGGATGGCGAGGAAGAGCCCACAAATGACGGTCCAAAGGCGTCTGAGGCTCCTTACGTTTTTTTTGGTTTTTTGTGATGATGTTGTTTTACTTCTTCGCCTTTTAGCGGTTATGTTATTTTTAAGACAGTGTCGGTATTTTATCCAATTAAGACTTCCATTAATCTTGAGACTTCCCTTCTTAGAACCGTTTCTTTAATTTTACAAGGACCGAAGCTTGGTTACATAGTTTTACACTTATCATACTATGAATAATAAAGTCGGAGACATTTCGCGTTCCAGGTGTGATCAACCACCTCGCCCGTCATCCGTCCCAATTCATAGGCCCCAAGTCCAAGATCTCGGAGGACAAGGTAGGGACCTTCCCATTTCGAAATGCACTTGCCTTCGGCTCGGTATTTCTGGGTGGTCTCCATATTGCGTAAGACGAGGTCCCCTTCTTGGAATCATCCCGGACATGCTTTCGCATCGTAGTATTGTTTGACTTTTATCTTATATGCTTTGTTTCATCAGTCAACCATGTCTCAGAGTTCTTCCAGGGTTGTCAGATTGTTAAGTAATTCCTCTCCATTATTCTCGTCCGTGTAGCTCTCAATTCGAAGCTATGGGGCTTCGACCTCAAAGGGAACCATCGCATTTGTCATGTATGTTAGGGCGAAAGGTGTCTCATCGGTAGAAGACTAAGGAGTGGTCCTTATTGCCCATAACACCTCTGGAAGGAGATCGGCCCATGGCCCTTTGGCTTCACCGAGCTTCTTGTTCAAGGCTTGTTTGATGCTTTTGTTCACCATCTCGGCTAATCTGTTGGTCTGAGGATGATCTATCGAGGCGATGTGATGGATGATGTTGAACTTGGCCAAGTAGTTCTCAAACTCCACCCTAGTGAACTATTTTCCTTAGTCGGTGATGAGTTTACTGGGCAGTCCAAACCGACAGATGATGTTGTCAAATAAGAAGTTGATAATGTCCTTTTGGAGGATACTTGCCAATGCCTTGGCTTCGACCCATATGGTGAAGTAGTCAATCGCTACTACCACAAATTTTGTTTGTACCGAGGCCATAGGGAAGGGGCCCAGTATCTCCATCTCCCATTTGGTGAATGGCCAAGGAGCCGTTATCAGGGAAAGCATCTCAGCCGGGAGTCTCAGAATGTTTGAAAACCGTTGACAAGGATCACAGTTGCGGACATACTCTTCCGTGTCGGTTCTCATTATTGGCCAGAAGTAACCGCCACGGCACAATCTCTTGAGTAGAGATCTCGGTCCTTGATGATTTCTGCAAATCTCTTTGTGAACCTCTGCTAATACGGCTTGGGCTTCAAATGATCGTAGGCATCTAGCATATGGCTCGTCGATGAATGGCTTACGAAACAAGGTGCCTTGAGGTGAGAGATAGTATCGAGCTGCGCGGGCTCGGAGCTGATGTACTTATGCCGTGTTATCCGGTATGTCTCCCGACAAGAGGAAATTTTAAATGGGATCTACCCAGCATGGTTCCTCATGGATCGGGCCGATGTGTTCTGCCACTGTAGATGGGGTAGGTTGGTCCTTCACATAGATATTAGATAAGTTACTTGTCCCCGACGCTAGACGGGCAAGGGCGTCGGCCTCCGTATTCTCGAACCGGGGGATCTTGATGATTGTATAACCCGTGAAGCTGGCCAATTCCTAGTGTACCAATGCTTTGTATTTCTCCATCCTTTCTTCCTTTATGTTAAATTGATCGGTCGTCTGTGACACGACTAGCTCCGAGACGGAGCGGATTTCTAAATGTGGGATTCCTAACGATTTTTCTAACCTGATGGCGGCCAGGACGGTCTCGTACTCAGCTTGGTTGTTAGTTGCCGGGAATCCGAATCTTACAGAATGGGAGGTCTGGTCAGTCCCATCGGGATGGAGGATCACGATTCTGGCCCCTAACCCATTTTTTTAAGAAGAATCATCGATGTAAGTTATCCATACCTGGTTGAGTGAATCAATGGGTACTGTCCCCGCACACACGAAGTTGGCTAAGACTTGTGACTTGATGGCTCTTGGTGGGAGGTATTCTACCTCAAATTCTGTTAGTTCGATGCTCCAATGAGCCATTCGACCTGAGAGGTCGGGCTTACCGAGACTAGTACTCAGAGGCAGTTGGGTGATGACTTTGATGGGGTACGAGTGAAAATACGGTCATAATTTCCGAGCACTGACAATTATGGCCCATGCTACTTTTTTGATCTGCGAGTACCGGAGTTCCCCCTTGTAATATTCGACTGACAAAGTAGACTGTTTTTTTAGCTTTTCCCTCTTCCCGTACGAAAGTTGTCGTGACGCTATCTTTGAATTGTGTCAAATAGAGTAAGAGAGTCTCTCCCGCGATGGGCGAGTGAAGTCTCGGTAGAGAAGAGAGGTGAACCTTGATCTCGGCGAAGGTTCGATCACATTCTTCTGACCAGTCAAAACATCATCCGAGGAGGATTTTGAAAAATGGTATACACTTCGCGGATGAGTTGGAAAAGAAGAGGCTCAGGGACACCATGCATCCGAGAAGTTGTTGGAGATCTTTCATGGACTTATGTGTGGTCATTCTTGTATGGCCATGAATTTTTTGGGATTTTCTTCGATTCCGCGTTCGGATACCATGAATCTGAAGAACTTGCCAGCGAGTACCGCGAAATGACATTTTATCGGATTAAGTCTAAGATTAAACTTTCTCATGACCGCGAAGGTTTCATCGAGGTCGATTACATGATCTTCGATACGCAAACTCTTCGTTAGCATGTCATCGACGTATACTTCCATGTTGCGGCCTATTTGGTCCCGAAATAACTTGTTAACGATTCTTTGGTAGGTCGGTCCCGTATTTTTCAATCCAAAGGGAATCATTTTGTATCCGAAGTGTTACCACCACCCCCGAGCCGGACCCGGCGGAGGTGCGCGTGCCGATCGGGAGCAGGGGTGGCGGGAACTAGCGACTCGTCGAACCTT
>JBBYHH010349237.1:0-12138 GCA_038382905.1 Daphne laureola | reverse complement strand
CAAAACCGAAGTTTTGCCGATATCAGATTTTAGTGAGCAATCAATAATGGCTAAACCTCATATCCACTCACCAAGATTAAAAATAAAAATCTTAAAACCCCAAAAAATCATTTTTCTTCTCAATTCCATCCCTGTCCCACACCATATCCAGCCACCTCTCCAGTCCTCCCCGATTGCACTGTTTACAGCCTCCCTTGACAGCGTCTCCTCCACCGACCTTCTGTCAGCAGCCCAAACCATCAGTCGTGCTGCCTACCCCCTTCGCTATGGACTCCCTAAATATGCCTCTAGGGTGTGCCTTATCAAACACCAAAACGTACTCCAGCAATTCAATTCGATTGTCTGGGGGAAAAAAAAAAAAGGAAGCAAATTGATCGTTCTCTGTAAACCTATTGAGGTCCAGCCCAGTAGCCCATCACTGGCAGAACATCCTCACGTTCAATTTCCCGGACAAAGACTCTTCTTCAAACCAAAACCAGATTTCTCCTTGGTAATGTATTAATCAATGAGATTTGGCAAGGATGGAAAGGGTGAGGAGATCGAAATTGGGGATGAGTAGTTCGATGGAGGGTGGGTGTAAGGGCCGGCGACGACGGGGTGCAGTGGATGCGCGCAATAGGTAGACTCTGTTAGGAGGCGGTGCTGTAGGGATGGTGGTGATGGCACAAGCAGTGAGGTGATAGTTGCCATGGTGTTGGGGCCATGTAGCACTTAAAAAAACTTTTGAGATTGTTTCTGTTAATCCAATTTATTTTAGGGGTGATGTGGGGTTTAGCAAATGATGGTCAAAATCAGGGTTTGGAAATAAATGAGGTTTTGCGAACAGACCCTATGGAAATTAGGAAGAAGGAGAGCCTGTGAAGAAGGAGAGACAGAGTCAGAGAGGGACGTGACTTAGAAAATTATGAAATATTAAAGACGACTGGCTCGCTATATATTTGGCGGGCATCCCAAATTTGCTGAAGTTTTAACTTTTTTTTCATCATTTTTTATTTTGGAGAATGGAATAGACTCTGTTGGATAAAAAAAATAATAAATATTTTTTAAAATTATACATATCAAAAAAATGAAGAAAATGTTAGAGATGCATTGCAGCCTATTATCCATTACTAATGCGGTCCCAATGCGCAATAGGCCGCGTTACGCCTTTTTTTTTTAATTTAAAAAACTAAATTCATCCGGATAAATTTAGATTCATCATCTCCAATCTAGATTGTGCCTGGAAATCAGATTCATCTCGCCTCAATGCCCCTGTACTTTACAATTTTTTTTGAAGAACAAAACCCATGGGTTGTCGCCCCCGCATGCTCATCTATGCCGTTGAGATCGGCCTTCGCTCCCATGGCCACGGGCCTGGGTTCACCACGAGGCACGAGTACCATTGGTCTGTCCGGTAGGAGGCTTCGTTGTTTTTCTGTTTTATCGATCGACGATGAGCTGGAATACTTGCGGGCATCGATCTCTACCTCTTCAAGCTCGGCGGCGGCCTACTTTCGTCGCTACCTATGGTGGTTGGTGGTTCCCGATGTCCACCATCTGTGAGTCTGTTTTCTTGGCGATCCGACAACAATCCTCCATTCTCTTTCTCGCTACCTGGTGCAGGGTCTTCCAGTTCTATTGGTGGTTCCTTGGCCTTCTATTGGTGGTTCCTTGGCCGCGACGTTTCATGGTTGCTTCTGGCTATTCTGAGCCTCTCTGGATCCCAGCAGTAGTGCCAACCCTGAGTTTAGCGTGGTATGTTTCTCTCTGGTTCTTCATTGGTGGGGTTTTCTTCTTCTCTACGGTGTTTTTAGTGGGTAGGGTCTCGTGGTCATCTTCACTCCTCTGTCTCATGTGGTGGTGGTCTCGGGTGGTTTCATTGTGGGAGGGGTGCGTTGTTTGGGGATGATTTTATGGTGGAGGAATGTGTGATAGGTGTTTTGGCAAGGTGAAGCGGCGTCTCACCCTGCCTGCGAGGATGATTCTCTTGGTTTCAGGTAGGAGGGGTTCTGAATCTTCCTCATTCACTTGTTCCCGTTGTCGGGGTGTTGAATTGATCACAACTAGTGTCGTCCGATTAATGTTCCTTTCGTTGGTGGACGCGGTTGTGGCACCTCGATCATTGGTTGAAGAAATCTTTGAATGTTACGCATGGTACCTTCGCAAGGTTGAGATATCGTTTTACTCCCATTTTGACTTGGAGCTATTTAGATGTATGTGTTTGCTCCGAGGATGTTGTTTGTGGGTATCATCTCGTTAAAATCTCTTAATGGATTAGTACAACTCGTTAGTGCATTCTTCTGGTGATGGTTGCTCTTTGGTGCCTGGTACAACCTCTTGCTTCTGTCCTGGATAGTTGGTTGTTGGATGCAGTGATCTTCTGGTGGCTACTTCACTATCTTTTATTTTGTTGTCGTTCTCTCGTTGATTTAGTTTACTTCGCGTGTTGTCACTGGTAGTCATTTTGTTATTGTTTCCTGTGGCTTTATGTTTACTTAGCGTGCCTTATTCTATTACTATGATTTATCATTAATAAAGTAAATCTTTCTTATTAAAACAAAAAACAAGAAAAAACAAAACAAAACCCAAAAATTCAGCAAAACTCGGAATAAAAAGAAGAACAAACACAAACTTTTATCTTCCATCATTTCTTCAATTTCTTGAACAAAAAACTGGAAATATCGATAATTACAAAACCTAGCAAAGATACAAAATCCGGGAAACACTTAAACAATACACTTACAAAACTCAACAATCCCCTGACAACCGGGTTGAGATCCTACGAGATTATGTACCCATCAACAAAATCTATCTTTATGCCCGACAAGGAATGCCAACTATACCTTCTCGCAACCTTCTTCGACCTCCACATCTGGCAGATCTAGGGAAGAAAGAAGAAGTCAGATTTGGGGAGGGAATATGAAGAGATACAGAGAGATTTTTTTAAGATGTGGATGAAAATGAGAGAGAGAGATGGGTGGGGGAGCCAAAGAGATATTGGGCCTTAATGCGACCTTAATACAGACCAGGGCACATTAAAGTTATACATCATTAATGCGACAATGAAATAATACGGCTTTAGCCGCATTAAAAGCCGCACTAAAACTTGTATTATTTATTTTTTTTTTTTGAACTGAGAAGACTTTATATAATCAAACCGAACGGAAGAGAATACATAGCCAAAGTAGCAGAGTAGCTAGGAAAGAAACATAGCAAACGAAAAAAACCTCGCGCAGGAGGAGTAAAACAAACTAAATGACTAGGAATGAAAAGATTAGAAATAAAATCTAGAAACAATATTGGAACCCAAGATAGGGAACATCTGAGCGGCTAAAACCAAGTGTCTGAGATGTTGAGATTGATGTGAAAGATGGGAGGGGCTTAAGAAATTCCCCTCCAACGGCCAAGTGCTCCATCTGATGATTAGTGATAGTCCTCCACACCAAAGAACAACCACCATGCTGGTACGGGAGCAGAACTTACACCAGACAAGAACAACAAAGACTGAGACCAATTCATCTCCCGTCAAACGGGCTCGAGTTGTCCTGGAAAGTCCAGGTCCTTGACAACACCAAAGAATCAATTTTTACAGTGCCAGAACTGTCCAGGAAGACCCATCACCTAGACAGTTCCCAAACTGATCATTCATGACGTTAGTCAGGACGAGTCCCCGCTCAGTCCTGCCATTACCCCCGCAGTGGCACCCTCCACCATTCCAGAAACCCATGCTGAGAGCGAACCCCCAACCAAAGAAACTAGCTCCCACACAGCCGAACCACCTGCACAAAGAAGTTCTGATCCAGCAGCCCCCAGCCAAAGCAGAGGACCAACACCGTCTGTCGCAGACCAACGCCGTCTGTCGCGAAACTCCCAACCAAACCCAGAGGTGACACCAACACACCGCACCAGCCTCATCGGGAAAAAGACCAGCAAAGCTGTTGCTCACCCCCTATAGCCGATCCGCGACTACCAAACCGCCAGAGATGGTGACCAGCAACCACCTGTGGATGAGGCGGACTCCAACCATGAGATCCAGCACTCCACCACGAGCGAAAAGAGACTGATTCGCCACCACCTACCTGCCAGAGAAGACGATCAACAACCACCGGAGGCACAATGTTGGGAGAGAACGGAAAAGGTCAGGTTAAACACCCCTCCCGCCGTAGAGAGGCTTGATGCGGCTCCGAACGTAGACGGTGCCGGCGAGCAGGAATCCCCAAGTGAGACACGCTGCACCAGGTATAGTCGGTCCGACCAAGTAGGAGCCGTAACGGCCAACGAACAGATCCTTGTAGCCAGGGAAGGAGGACGTCATTGACAGGAGCAGCTACATCACCTCTGATGACGGTAGGGGGAGCGGCTGCAACGCTGTGCCAAGGCAAAACCAAGACCGAGAGATCAGGAATGACGCCGATCAGACCAAGCGTGCAATTTGCTACCGGAAGGAACGGCTAACAAGCAAGGGAATGAGAAGCGGTCACCGGCAGACCAAGAGCGTTGGCCGGGGCGGTGAAGTAGCGTAACCTAGAGGAGAACATTTTTTTTAAGGGCTTTTCCCTGACTAGCAAACTTGTATTAATAATGTAGTGTTACTTGCTCCAATTAGTTAAATAAACAGAAAGACCCCCTCATGTGTTACACTAAAACTACAAATCTATATATATATATATTCTTTTAAAAGAAAAAAACTATAAATCTATAGGATAACCAGTGAATTCTGTGATTCTGAAGGGGGCATTTTCTTTTTTGTTGCTGATAGATAAAAGTTGAATAAACAGAAGAATCTTTGTAATACATTCTTCTGAAGGAGTCATTTTCCTTTACTTTGTTGCAGGTAATGTTCAGCAACAGGAAGGAGAGAGGCGAGCTTCTAGAAGCTCTAGTTATCAGCAACAAAGATGCCACAATCCCCTCTTCTCTACCACATAGAATACATCTTCTGTGGGGCGAAAACGACCAGATCTTCCGCCAAGAGCTAGCTCACAACATGAAAGAGTAAGCAATTTTCATACATTATTTCGATATACCGACCCAGATTCATGTACGTAGATCCTGAAAACTGAACATAAACACACAAATGCAGGCAACTAGGAGCAGGTGCAACATTTGAAGGCATAAAAAAGGCAGGCCATTTGGTTCATCTTGAGCGACCCTGCGCCTACAACAGATGTCTTAAGCAGTTTCTTGCTTCTCTTGTTGCACAGAAAGGAGCAAGCAATCAATTAAACAATCCATAAACACTACTATCTTTTTTCTTTTTCTTTCTAATCCATATCATATGATTGTGATGATGCTTTGCTAATTCATTTCCTCCACTATAACTAAAAATATGTATGCCGGGAATTTAAACCAGTAAACAGATTGTTTTTATTCTTATCGTCGTTTTTCATCACCATCAAGACTTATACAAGGAACTGGCTAACAGCGGCATATCATTCAACAAATATGATGCAAATCAGGATGGATGTACATGCTTGCCCGGGAAAAGTTTGCATCTTCATCTGAACGACGACTGGATCTCTTCTAGACTTCTTCCCTTTGTTTCCGGAACCCAAAGGATGACAAACACAAGCGCAAATGCAGCTACCAAGGTGTAAATAGCGAAGGTTCCTGTTGACAAGAGATGAAACTTGTCACCCAAGGGATCTAAAGTACTGCTTGCTTGACAAAACAGTGAGTACAAATGCAGGGTTCAAGTTTATACCTCCGCCGCTCCAAGATAAAAGCAAGTTTGCAGTCATGGTCACACCCCAAGATGTAAGCCAATTTGCCAATGTCGCAACACTGCCTGCGAGACCCTTAATATTCACCGGGAGAATCTGAAATTTGAGTTCCAGCAACAGAAACATCATGAATTAGAAAGCAGAAAGCAACTGAGCAATGCATCGACCTGCAAATCTAATACAACGTGTCAAACATATGCTGCCAGCAGCTTAGGTCCTACAGGGAAGTATTTGCAATTTTCCGCGCCTAACCGATACGAGAATGCAAGGCCTGATCCTAGGCAGAGAGCCTCCTCTAGCCCCACACTGAGAAACATATCTATGATACTCCTTCCGTCCACCATTAATTATAGGATTTGTTCTGGCGTGACGATTAACGGAAGTGGTAGAGTATAGGTGTTATCCTGATTTTGCCCTTTACCAGAATGGAAATCGAGTAGATTGCTTGTAAGACCCGTTTGTGGGAATGGAAGTGGGAAAGAAATCCAAGGGTATTTAAGTAACTTAGTATTCCTTTTCAAAGAGGAAAAAAAAGGACAACCTAAAATATAAAGTAGACAATTATTACTGGACAGAGACTAGTAATAATAAAACCAAACTTGTAACCATCAGATCTATACCCCAACAGACACCTGTACCAAAGACCCACCATCCATCATAGCATCCCAGAGGGAGATACCTGCCACTGATTGCAAGTAGAGGATGATTTGGCATTCAAAGAGCAATTCAACCCATGCACTAACACTGAGACTTTACATGGTAGAGGCCCACAAAAGCTCAATAACAATGCTTATCTGATTTCTTCCTGTTCACTAATGAGTTGACTAATCATGTGAATCACTTCAATCCCTAATCATATCCTTATCCATATCTCTAGTATTTATCCATGATTTGTTTATTCCTGATCTCTAAAAATAAAAACCATATCCTTATCCATATCTCTAAATCTTTAATTTGAAACTCCCGTTTAGTCCTACTAAAATAATAGAGCAAATTACAGAAAAAACATCAGGTTTGAAACTCCCAAACAGTAAAAGATCAAGAGAAATTCAGCTTACCTCAGACATAATAATCCAAGGTATAGGACCCATCCCCAGTGAGAAAGATATAACCAATGCCTGGGGATAAAACATTAAGAAAAAACTGAACCACCATGGTCGAATCATGTGCAAAGAAAATTAGAAAAAAGGCAAAGAAAATCTTACAACAAGCCCAACAAGTGACAGTACTCCCATTATGCTATACAGCTGAGAATCTTTGGATACGATGCCCTAGTATTAAGAAAAAAACGGTGAAAAACTGGCAGATGAAAATTGCTTCTGGTGAATTATTTACCACCATATGTTGAAAAAGGTGATGCAATATTACTTACCTCCACATAAAAAGCAACTGCAACAAGCAACAAACTGAGAGTCATGCCAGAAGAGGATACCTACAAAAACATCTCTTGTTCGAGGGTTTCTAAACCATGGGTTACAAGCTTTGGAAGAAAGAATCAAGTAGAAGCAGTTGAGTTAACATACTATAAGCAGCACCCTGCGACCTGCTTTGTCAGCGATCGATGTAGTCAACCCGGTTGCCATAACCTACTCCAGATGCAAGCAATGTCAAGGGGGAGATGAGATCAAAAAAGATTACCAACGTGAAATAACATAGAAGCGATGCCACATCATACCTGAATAACTCCAATTCCAAATGTTGCAAGATTAGTTGATTTAAGCCCTGTTCAGTTTTGAGTAAGTCACAATGAAGGAAATCAGTGAGAAAAAAAGAACTTTTTATTATAAAGCTGAAATAACCAGATGATAAGAAAAGGTTTATGTGAAAAAACAGATATATCCCTCAAAATGAATTAATCAACATAAACTTCTTTTCAATGTATGATGCAATAACATCACACAAGAAGCTAATATCGGTAATTTTGCAGATGATAATTGATTGTTTTTCAGATGAAGCATAAAAAACTGTTCCAATAGCATGATCTCCTCCAATTCTTTTGATTTCTCTTTTTTGAAATTTCAAAGAAGAAGGATGATCCAGAGGTCTGAGGATATTATATACAAATTGACTAACTTATATACCAACCAAGACCATTGCCTTAACAACCAGAAACATAATAACCAGAGTCAATTTGACAACAAAGTGTTAAATTTTTCTATTCATACCAGCACTTGCAAATATGTTGCTGGAATAAAAGAAGACTCCATTTATACCACTGAGTTGTTGGAGCACAAGAAGCCCAATTCCTATCTGGAAAATAGTATAACAATAAACGCTAAAATTGGGGTTCTTGTCATTCAGTCCAAATAGAAAACTAAGAAAGATGACTATATATATTAGTATATATTAATCTACCGTCAGAGGGAACCAATATCTTTTTCTCTTGAGATCCGCAAACCGAATTGCAGTTCTTTTGGTTGATGATGATGCTACAGCTCGCTGCATAAGGTATTGAAAATTGTAATGACATTAGGAGACAACTCAGAAGAAAAAACAATTGCAGAAACAACATGCAGTTTCACCGTATATTTATTTCAGAAAGACGGTAACCCTCTAGTCCTTATAAGTTGGACACACAAAAAAAGGGGGGTTTTGATACCTTGATCTCATTAACTTCAACAGTAATATCGGTGTCAAAGCCACGCAAAACTTGCAACGAAGACTCAAAATCATCCATCATTCCCATTTTGGCCTGGATTCAATCAGAAAAACAGAGAGCAAGAGAGGAAGACGTAAACAAAAGAGAATTGGACAAGAAAGTATTCATAGAAGAAACTAAAAAAAGAAAAATATATCTAATACCACATAGTGTGCCATACCAGCCACCGTGGAGATTCTGGGATGAAGAACAGTCCAGGTATCAATAATGTACATGGTAAAATTCCTATAGAAAAAGACAAACTAGTATGTTAACAAATTTTAGCCTTCAGTCACTTTAAACGTAAATAGTGAAACAGATTAATCGAGCTCAGTCAAATCAGATAAATGTATTATTTGACTGACATGAATTTAAGAATCAATATACAGAAATCTGAAACCAGATAATGGCTCATCAGGAGTAAGAACTTGTCTACATGATTTACATGTCCTTTCATGACACAGTCTGATATTTGATAAAGTACACAGTACACAGCCTAATGAAACTTCTTTTCTTTTCTTTTTTCTGAAAGAACAATAATGAAATATACTACTCCATATTAGATAAGGATTGCCACTCAGAGGAAGACTAGAATCCAAGGAGTTAAAAACCTATTATACAAAAACCTGCAGATAGGGCGACATAAAAAGATTACAAGCCTAATGAAAATTCATAGAAAGTACAAAAGCATCCCAAATCATAAGTTATAGAATACTGTTTGGAAAAGCTAAAAACAAACATCTAGAGGAAACCGTAACTTATTCTGAACTCAGGAGGAATCAGAAGGATGATAACAGTATACATACCTAATACAGCCAGCAGTCTCCAATTCAGAAACATCCCCAAAAGATAGACCAACATTATTCCAACCGTTACTGAAAGCTATTAAATAAAAAAGCTTATATAAATAATAGTAGAAAGTAAGTGAAAACTTCAAAAATAGAACATTGAAGAAAAAGCAGTGACAGGATCATCTCCAAGACTCCAACTAACCTGATTCACAGAACCAAGACCTCCTCTCATGTTCTGGGGTGCTATTTCAGCAATATACACAGGCACCTAGTCAATGAGAGAAAGAAACCAGTAATGTTTCCAACCACTGTCCTAACAAACAAAAACAACATACGAAAAAGAAAAAAAAAAGCTAAGGACAGAACCAAGCATCCTTATTACCACATACGAGATTATACCAACACCAAAACCTTCTAGCAATCTTCCCATGAATAAAAAAGAAGAATCCTGCAAAAAGCACCAGCAGTTACTATATTGCAGAAAATACATTCTAGTTAGCAATGAGAAGCAAAAGAACATTATGTATGTATTAGAAATCACTCACTTTGGCAAAAGATATAGCAAGCCATCCGATTATATTAGGAATGGCCGCAATCATCAAGGACTGAAAGATATAACCAGAATGTGAAATTTGGCAACATCAGCAGTGCATGAAAAAAATGAATGAAGAGCTCATCATCTAGCTGTCAACTGCTCGAGGTCCAGCATCTCAAGTTAGCTTCCATCCTGAGCTAATTAAAACATCTAGAAACTAGCTATTACCCCTTTTCTCCCAACGTATTCAGCTATCTGTCCGCTAGCTATTGCACCAACCATGGCACCAACATTTGACAAAGAACCGAACAATGAGAACTGCGGCGAGGTCAAACTGTGTTACTCAATACATACAATTAAATGAATCTCGTATTACAAAGAAATAGAACAAGAGAATGCTACCTCTGAAATCGTAAGATTCAGATCACTCATTATTTCTGTTTGCGTCGGGGATGAGTATCCACACTGTGAAATTAAACAACGCCGGGAAATGTAAAATTATCAGCACCCAAATGATCCAAACCGCAGTTGAGCGTACCAAGATGAGATACTCAAGGATTTCGATCACAATTTAATCGAAGAAGGAAATATTAGAGCGACAAAGAAGAGACGAATGAGAAGCATACAGTGAAACCAAACTGGATTGGGCCTAGGGCGACGATGAGGACGCAGAGACCAACGGAGATGGAGCCGTCACGGAGGACCTGAGCGGAGGAGCTCATCATGCTGGACTGTCTAGAACCCATCCTGTACCAGCTTCCGGTGTGCAGAAATGGCTTCCGCATATCCCTCCCATCCTCGGTGTCGTCTCTGAAACTCATGGCTGCGCTCTACTTCTGCTGGAAACGGACAAGGAAGGGAAACAGATGGAAGTGTTCGACGAAATGATCCAGAGAAGAAGCGATTGGTGAGGAGATGACACGTCTTTCCTGACGAGGACAAACAAACCTCATCTGGATTCGGAATAAATAATAATGGAATGAAAAACGTGCCCCCTCCCTCTTAAAATGATTTGGGGTATGTTTTGTAGTACACTATTATTACGAGAACTACTACTATTACTACGTACCAATTAATTTTAGGTAGTCATTAATCTTTATATTTTTGTATAGTTTAATTTTTATTATTTAATTTGTGTATTTTTTTTTTATATTATAGTTAATTTAATATAAATAAAAAGTTGTATTCGTTGAAAAAGTGAATCATAGTCTTTGTTAGTTTATAATAAACAGTTTTAACAGAAAAAATAAGTTTTTTGGCGTAAAAAATTATTTAGAATTTTTATGTGTATTTCGTCAATCTGAGTTACGAAAGCGTTCGCCGACATCGTTTATTAAACGCAAAACGCGATTTATTCTAACTCAAACGTGATTTATTCGTGGCATTCTCTAGTACAACGTCACCATAATCACGTTTTCTGTTTCAACATGGCCCATATTGTTAGTATTTAACAAACAACTTTATGACCCTCGATAATGGCGTTAACGTATATTGGAACCGCGTTTGACTTTACCAATAACATTAGTACAAGTTTTGCTAATAAACTTATATTTAGATGAATACGAAACGTCAAATCTTGTTTAAGATGGAAGTTAGATACAAAATCGCTTGTATATATAGTTGTGGACATCTACATTGTTCGTTTAAATATTTTTGTTGTGACTTGTTATGAGATGTTAGATGGAGACTATTAACTCACACTACCTCTATGTCCTACATTCAATCTTGGCATTCAATTAAAGTTAACTGATCATCAATTGTTGAATGAAAGTTTTGTTTTAGAAATAATATTGACTAATTGATTGAATGTTGTAGGTATACATCTTGCTTTCACCCATTTGAAGCATTAATTTAACATATTAAAAAAGTATCAATTAGGGGAGATCTTAACGTTATTGGTTAATTCTTGGACGCCGTTTATAATTAAAGGAATCGTTATTTAGTCTGGAACCAATTTGCCACTGCCCTATTTAATGTGTCTTGGGAAGAGGCGTCGACTATTTGTATGGTACCTTAAATATCAGTAGTATTTGCTACAGTACCGTTAAGGACCACGAAAAGGGCGTTAAAGGCAATAAAAAGCGCGCCACGATTTCTGTTCATACACACTAAAATTGTTCTTCGACAATATAACGTTGTTCATCATAATAACTTCATCAAAATTTATAACCCATTCAACATTCATGCTATAAGTTACACCACTTATTTCACCACATACAGAGATTGTTAAGTTATGGTCTTCATCAAGCACTTAAGCACAAATGATCCTCCAGTTTAATCACAGAATGAATGAAGATACATGGTCTTTCAAATAAATCACCGAACCCCTTTCCTCAGATGATCTTGAATGAATGAAGATAAAGGGTCTTTAAAATAAAGAAAGACGAATTGATAGGGCATTAGAAATTTCGCCAAAGGTATACTAACTGGGTAGAATCTAAGGTTACTTCATTTTCAGAATAAGGAAACGTC
>JBBYHH010349127.1:0-12139 GCA_038382905.1 Daphne laureola | reverse complement strand
ATTCTAGATCTTGGCACATTCTCTTCACCCAATTACTGACTTAAGCATCGGAGGACCCGTCGCCGGAAACAACTCCGACGTGGTCGATAGATTTTGTCTGTTGCGCAGGTCAAACCAGAAAATCATGGAGACTGAATTGAACGTGATCAAGACAAGACAACAGAAACTAAAAGGCGTGGTGGTCCACAACGATGGACCGCCACCACTTATATCTCAAGGCGTACAATCATGATACTATCCTTCAAGTATGGCAAAAAAAAGTTCCATGTTTCTAACATTTTGGTTTAAGGCCGGCCTAGTTCTAATGACATGGAAAATGTGATTTGTGTTCTCAAATATTGATTGATGGTAAAAGTTCAGATAACACAGATATTGAAGGATGGTAAAAGTGTCCTGATCAATTCAAGGTTGGTTCTATGAATTTCTTGGTAGGTCAATTACTCACTCTGTCCTATAAAGAAACTAGATTTCACTAGTTTGGATTGCACCATATTAATTGTTCAATTTCTTTTTAAGAAAACTTTCTACCACTACTACTCTTACCATTTTATCCTTTTATCTTATAGTTAGGGTCCAAATTATTTTTTGTTTTTCCTTTCCAGTGATAAAAACTTGGGATTCACCATACTTTTCTTTTTCTTTCTTTCCAGATAGGAAAAGTGTCAAAACCACCCAAGTTTTCAATTATCCACCCTAATCTCTATGCCCGGTCAAACTCTTCTTTTATAATTATGGCACGAAGAAGGTTCTAAACACATTAAAAAATGTAGTTTCAGTTTGGATAGCAAGGACGGGCCGGTAAGGGACGGGCCGCGAACCACACAAGTATGTTTGGATAGGGGAGGTGGAGTTCTGATAACTGCCTAAACATGTTTGGATACGAAAAATCATGCGACGTTCTTGTACTCGGGCCGACAAGCGTTCTGCGGGAACCCCAATCCTCCAATTTCTTCTTTAGTTTATAGACCCCCCAAATCGGAGTGACACCTATCTGAACTCTTGTAAGCGTAAAAAAGGAAATCGAGTCAGGGGCTGCGAGTTGCTAGGATTAATGTAGCAGATCCATGGAATTAGGATGAGTAGCGGCATCTGAAAATGGTAAAGAAAGGATAACGGAGATGGTGAATCCATGCCATGGTGATTTCAGTAACGATGGTGGCGTGGTTTTGAAAAGATGAGGATTGATTGAATGGAATTGAGTGAGTTTCATTGAGGTACATGGACCTATTTATACAGACAAGATGTTGCAAGGATGCAACGATACAATCTGTTGCTAATGGAAACTAAGGTAAACAATAGATGAAAAGAAAACGAGATAGTTACAATTAATAATAGAAGATATCAATGATATTTTCTCTACACTCCCCCTCAAGTTGGAGAGTGGATATCAAAACACTCCCAACTTGCAAGTCATAGTAATGAAAGTTGTTTTTCCCAAGGCTTTAGTGAAGATATCTTCTAGCTGATGTGTTGATCTTACAAATCTTGTAACAACTGAGCTTTCTTGAATTTTATCCCTTATATAGTGACAATCCATTTCTATGTCTTGTTCGCTCATGAAAGACATGATTTGCAACACTGTGTAATGTTGCCTTATTATCACAATATAACGAAGCAGGTTCATGATGCATTATGCCTAAGTCGGTGAGCAAAGAGCGCAACCAAGTCAATTCACAACAAGTACCAGTCATAGCATGGTATTCAGCTTCAGCTGATGAAAGCGACACAGTCTTCTGACGCTAGCTTTGATCTCTAAGAAATAAGTGAAAATCCAAGAAATACATAGTAGCCCATAGTAGACCTCTTGGTATGCGGACATGTTGCCCAATCTGAATCACAATATGCTCTTAAATTGAGGTCATTATTAGAAGAGAAGAATAAACCTTGACCGAGAGCGCTCTTAAGATAATGCACCACTCTAAGTGCAACCTCCATATGAGCCTTTTGTGGCTCATGCATAAATCGACTTAATACATTAACTACATAAGTAATATTTGGTCTGGATACTGTCAAATATATCATTCTTCCAACTAATCTCCTATAACGACATTGATCCTTGAGCAAATTACTCTTATCAGATAATTTCATACTTCTTTCCATGGGAGTATCAACTAGGGCTGCTCCCAGCAACCCTGCATCCTTAATGATCTCTAGTGCATACTTCCGTTAGGATATGAAAATTCCATTTCTGGAGGTAGAAACCCATATGCCGAGAAAGTATTTCAGGTCTCCTAGATATTTAATAATGAAACTGGCTATGCAGAACGCTTTTTGTTGCAACGATACTTTAAGGATCATTGCCTGTAATTAAAATATCATCAACATAGATAAATGGAATAGTAAATTACTTGCCTTGCCTTCTAGTGAAGAGTGAATAATCAGCTCGGGGTTGCTTATAACCGACTGAGCAAATGGATTTAGAGAACTTCGCTAACCATTGGTAAGATGCTTGTTTCAGACCGTACAGTGACTTGTGAAGGCGACATACCAAATTTCCCTCCCATTGTCGCTGAAGTTCTGGCGGAAAAAGCATGTAAATCTCTTCTTTTAATTCACCATGGAGAAAGGCATTGCTTGCATCCATTTGATGAAGAGGCAATTTTTAGGCAGCAGCCAAAGTAAGTAAGCAACAAACTGTGATAATTTTGGCAGTAGGTGAAAAAGTATCTTGATAGTCAACGCCTTCAATCTGAGTGAAGCCTTTTGCGACCAGTCGGGTTTTGTACCACTCAATTGATCCATTAGAAAGCTGCTTGATTTTGTACACCCATCGACAACCAATTGGTTTCTTCCCAGCTGGAAGAGAAGTGAGAGACCAAGTACCATTAGCTTCACCAACGGTTGTTGGGGTTGAGTGGTAAGGGACTCATCCTTCCTTAAGAAAAATCTCGAGTTCGAGTCTTGTGTACGGAGAAAACACGGTTGGGAGAGCTGCTCCTTGAAGAGACCCAATAAAGCTCGATCCAAGTAAAATTGAAAAAAAAAATTGCCTTCCAGAAAAAAAAAAGTACCATTAGCTTCAAGAGCCTGTAATTCGGATTGCATTGTTGCCTACCATTTTGGATGTGCGGCGGCTTCTGAATAAGACCGAGGTTCTATAACAACACTAATGTTAGCAATAAAAGTTCTATATCTATGATAAGAGACATAATTGACCAATGGATAACGTGTACCTTTCCTTGAACCTGGAGTTAATGAAGACGATTGATCAGAGTAAACAAGTGAGCAGTCATAATCTTTGTATTTAATTGGTGGGCTTATGTGACGAATTGAACGACGAAGTGGTGCAACGGGTTTAGTGGGTTCCGTTGGTGTAGAAGGCAAAGGAGATTGTGTCTCGGTTGAGTGAGAAGTGCATGGTGACACCGGGGAACCAAGAGGTGAGTGTTGATGGTCGTCAACAGGAGAGGAAGGATGAAAGGAAGGGTCGATGGGAATAGAAGGTGGTTTGGGGCGTCGGCCATATGTGTGGAGGATGGGAGGTGAGGCTAGTGATGTCATTGGAGTGGGTGAAGTCCCTTCAAGAGAAGGAAAAGGAACAAGTTTTTTATTAGTAGGCCTTGGCCTTATTGTCATTTTCATGTTCCCACAGAACATGATTTACAATTTAACTAAGAATGACATCTACACTTCTCTTATTCAAAGTGTACGTTCAGTGAGGTAAGTATTTGTATCATTATGGAGATATGCTTATAACACAAGATGTTTCTACACTTCTCTTATTCTGCTATTTGGCTGCATCAGCACTGGTAAATCTCTTCTGCTTGCTTCGGTCAGCAATGAAAGTCGGAGCCGAAGATGGGATTGATGAATGTTTTCAGCAGATTTGTCTCAAAGTGGAAAAATGGAATCTCTTAGGCTCTGTTCGCTAAAACAGGATTCCACCATATCAAAGTTTCAAAAATTATGTAAAATAACAAATTTTATCCTAATTTATATAATTGTTTTTAAAAAAATCCAAAATGTTAAAATCCTACAATTCTCCACCTTTTTTCTATCCCACCATCTTCATCATGCTGTCATCCTCTCACCGCCATCGACACCATCGACTCTGACCTCCCTCCACACCCCGCCGGCTCGCCGTCAACCCGCCAACACCACTAACATTTGTAATCGATTTTGTTCCAAAAAATAAAAAATCAAATCAAATAGAATAATAAACAAAATCGTCACTGGAGGTGCGGCGATGAAGGGGACGGCGTGCTATGGCGTTGGAAGGGACGAAAATGAGTTGGGCAACTGCCGGCTAGGTAAATCAAATCGGGTCTGGCGAGTTGACAAGAAAATGGCTCTGGTGGGGGGCGATTTGGGCCAGATCGACGTGGCGGTGGCGTGGGAGTGAGACGGGGGTGGCGGTGTTGCAGGCTCCGGGCTGTGGGAGGTGATGAGAGATGGCCGGTGGTGATGGTGGAGGACTGTCGAAGCTTTATGCTACTGTTTTTTCTTTTTTTTGGTGTAGTTTTTTTTTTCTTTTTACTCTGTTGCTTTTCTCTTTTATTGAGGATGACAACATGATAAAGATGGTGGGATGTGAAAAAAATGGCAAATTGTAGGGTTTTAATATTTTGAGATTTTTTTAAAATTTTTATATAAATTAGGATGAAATTTGTTATTTTACATAATTTTTTAAACCTTGTGTTTTAGCGAACAGAGCCTCATTGTTGTTGGCCAGTTTAGTTTTAGAAAAAAATTCAAATTTTTATTCCAGATTTCCTTTATAAATTTTTGAATATATAGATTATTGATGCATTCGTTTTTTTTTTTTTTTTAATCTAAGTTTTTTATTCTAATTTTTTTTTATAAATATTTAGATATATAACTAAATTTTAGAAAGCACTGCCAGCTTTGATTCATCGCTAGAGTTTGTATGACAAGTTCTCTTCTTTACCTTCCAAGTGGGATGATGTGGGAGAGGTAAAAGTGGCATATCTACCACTACTTTTCCCTTTAGTGAAAATTGGCCAATCTAGTTTTTCTATAGACAAATATACCACAATGTTCGAATTCGGATTCATTCAAGAAAGTTCGATAAAAACCCAACTCATTAACATCTCGACTTGGGATGGTTGAAATGTTAGATCTAAAAGTTTAGGGTGTAAAAAAGAGTGATAGGAAAACTTCATTCACTATAATAATTGTTTTGCATAAAGTTCTGTTAAGCTTAAGAGACAAAATTGACAAGACTTTAATGACATAATAGTTGAATCCAGAAATTTAATAGGTGCAAAAGGTTAAAAGGGGATCCACCAGAACATTAGTTAAAGTTAATAGACTATAGATTCACTTTAATTATTAAATTTAATTTGATAATGAATTACAAATTTATAAACACACAAAATGGCTAATCCATTGGATTAGAAATAGAACACTCCATCTTTTTAAACACACAAATTCATTTTTTTTTTTTTAAGTATACTTATCCTTTATGGTGAATTATCAAACAAAAATAACTCATAAATGTTGGACTGGAGGCAAATGTGTTTTAAAGCAAATAAGAACTGCAGCAGAAAAAAGAAACATGAGCACATGCTGGACACAAAATACTTCTTCATATAAGCACCACAAATGCAAAGAAAGGCACCAAGTTTGTATATAGAGAAACAGAAAGTTTGTCACTTTCTTTTCCCCTGTGATCCTTCTTCCCAAAGAAATCATTTTTTTTTCATTTTTTACACCAAGTAATTCTAAAAGGGGGCTCAACACATGACCAGCCTGTAAAATTCTATATCTGTTGGACACAGCAGGACTTGAAATCTGGAAAATATCATCTTCTGAAATGTATCTTCACCACAAGCAGGAAATCATCAGGCTTTAGTCCCCGGAGCTTGAACGCAGCAAAACCACTTCTTCTGAAACATTTGAGAGATCAGAAACATCACAAGCTGAGACAGATTTTACTGTCTCCATGAAAATGTACAGAACATGATTTAACTTTGGTTTAAATACAGATTAGTACCTTGGACTATGACAAAATGGGCGATTAAGGGCCTGAACAGAAAACGCTATAAATAAGGGCTTGAACTATTGGGGCGCTGCAGATAAAGGTCCCGACTCACTTGACTCGTCCCATGAGGTTAAATCAGTATACTACGAAGCTGGATTCGGTTCACTAGAGAAGACAGTAAAGGAGTTGAAGACACAAGAGTGTTTAATGGACGACTCTGCTCCTGTTTTCCAGTTAAAAACGTAAATGTCCGTAACGTCTCGTGACCGCACATGACGAGTTAAGTGAGTCGGGGCCCTTATCTGCACCACCCCAATAGTTCAGACCATTATTTGCAGCGTTTATTTTTTTTCCAGACCCTTAATCACCCATTTTATCATAGTTTAGAGTACTAATTTGTATTTAAGCCTTTAACTTTCAATAGAACATCAAAGTTTGCTGCTTATCTGCAGATTTCAGTGAAGCTAGTAATTGTCACGAAACGACTTACCGATTGAGATTTGGCAGATTCGGGTCCATGCCTACTATGCGGATCAGCGTTCACAGGAGAATCCGGCTTCCCGCCTGTTTTCTTCTCATCCCGAGCCTTGTTGAAGATTACAGTAAATCCCTCAGCCGAGGCAGGGTCGTTGACATCCCACTCACCGAATTTTGGTAATGGCCGACCCTCCTGTTGAAAAGAAAGAGTGTTACAGAGGTTCTAGTGACTGTTAAACACATCAGAAGGCAAAAAAGTTGGTTCATGGATCAATAGGCCATCTGAAAGCACTGGAGCTTTATTGACACCAAAATATAGCAATTATCGCAGGCTATATATTCTGAAAAGTTTGATAAATCATAAATATGGTTCTAGAAATATGAAAGCAAGTGCAGGCCGAATAGAGGAGGAGAATGCCATTATCATCCTAGTCAAATGATCACATTTCTAAATTCTTATCAGATGACAGCTGAGGAGGTAGTACATGATCTCGAAATCACTGCATCTGCATGTTTTTAACCAAATTCTCGTTGTTTAGATACCTTACCTTATAGCCAGTAGTTAGAATATAGAATGAACAAGTGAACAGCACTCACTAAGCATAACTTTTCTTTTGTTTTTTGACAAAAGTCATAAATCTTATGTTGTGTTCTTTCCAAAACTATTTTGAGAAATAGCTTGAACTCTAAAATTTTGAGAAGGTTTTTAGGCAGCATACACACCCAAGGATATTCGGGCCACCATGTCTGTATTATCTTAGAGCTACTTAACCAGAATATCTTCAACACCGGCTCATGATATGACATGATGAAGAACGCAGACCGTCATAAAATCACAATGGTAAGACAGATAAGGACTAGGAAAAACTGGAAGACCCTTCAGTGGCTGAGCTTTGTTTCAGGGTTTTTTCTTTTTAATGAAAGATTTAAGTTAAAGATTTGGATTATAATTTTATACTTTATACTTCATGCCACCGACTCATACCATTGTTGGGATTAAGGTGTGGTATGATAATTTAAATAAAGATCCTTGTTTCTGAAAAGTGGGATGAACTTTAGAAGGTTTCAGCTTCTTTACTGGATTCTTTCAAAGTGTGCTCTTTGATGATTTCTTAGTGTATTGCTGTTTTTTTAACATACAACATACACTCAAAATGATAGCATATTTTATAGGAGGCAGCTTGAACAAATCCAAATATAAGCTCCTATAAACCAGAAAATGAATACAGCTTGCATTTTAATATAATCATCTATGTGACAGTGTTCATACTACTCCGACCATGAACATATTGTTTTATACTTTTGCACATGCACCATTAACCCTCCATGAAATGGTTGAGTTATTCAAATAAAAACCTAAGATTCTTGATCTAGAAACGAACGAAACCAGGTGCCGACATATATACTGATGTTCCTAATTTAAAATAGAAACGGATTCAAACTTACAACTAATAAGGACTCGGCAGTACAAGTCGAGGTAGTTTAGGTTTCAGACTGTTTCTTGAAAATCACCTTTTGGCACTCTATTGATGAATTAATAAAAATTAAAGATCAAATGACAACATGAATGGTGTTTTTAATTCCAGATGGCTTGTACAAGATCAACACAAGATGAACAAGAAAATTCTAATCAGGGATACAAGAATGAAGATTACCATTATTGACTAACGTTATGAACATCTTTATATCAACCTACAGTCTCAAAATCACTTGGGCTGAATCACACAGAAATTCAAGAACAACTTGCAGCAGTTAAAAATTTTACGAAAGCTCCCTACTTTGTTCCTGTTGACATATTGTTTAAGAACAGAACTTCAGGTGGATTGGCATAGAGATTCTAGAAACATTCGACTATATGATATCCACAGAGAATTACAAGTATCTTCATCCATGATGAAGTCTCCATCAGGAACACTCATAATCTCACATACAAATTTTTTTATGAAATAGTATTAAATTAGAATGATTCATTTTCCTGATGTAAATTGTCTATAAATGTCCAGAATATCAACCATTTCAACCCAGAAGAGACAACTTAATCCAGTCACAATATTAAGCTAAAAAAACTTCAAATTCCAACCATCCTTAACATAACAAGCAAACCCAAAAGGACAAAATCCAGTTGAAAGCTAGTAACTTTCATTCACAGGTTCAAAAATTAGTTTTTTGTTTCATCAAATAACTGAGGAAGGAAGAGGATTCCACCATGATCAAAACAATTTGCCAAGCTGTATATCAAAATAATGTTAAATGAACCAAAAGAACAGAAAAGGGCAGAATTCAGATTACACGAAGAATCAATAAATAAAACATCAAAAGAACCCAAAGATCAAACAACCCAGAAGCTCAAATCCATGACAAAACAGAATCCAACAGAAAAGACTGCAACTTTATCAGGATACAAATACGCAGAAAGAAAAGAAAGACGTACCGACATGGATTCTAGCTGACAAAAAAATCTGTTCTTTTGATCAAGAAGAAATAATGAAGGAGACTAATTATGAGGTTCAGACAGAGAATTGTTTTAGCTGGAAATGAAAATGTGCACAGAACTATGGTTCAGTTCCTGCGAATAATAAACGGCGCAATCGTTGACGATGCTGACGTGGCTGGTGATGGTATAACGGAACGGGAAGTTGAGCTGGCAAACGGCTTGGAGACAAAGAGGACAACTGAGTTGCTGGCATTATTTTGAAACTCGGGATTTTGCTTCCTGTTTTTTGAGGATTGTTAAATATAATAATAAGTCCAACTTCATGGTGCTCATGTTTCTAGGGGAAAAAGAGGTTGGGTTAGAAAACCAAAGTCTGATTTTAAAAAATTATGTAACATTGTTAATGGAATTTCAATCACTCCATTTTTATAGGGAATTGTACCTAAATGTAGGTTGTTACTGATTTAATTGGGAGTGAGAGATGTCAAATTTAGCCTGAGGGAGACAAACCGTGCAGCAGATCAGTTTGCTAAGCATGAGAGAAAGTTAAGTGAAGATCTCATTTACTTTGACGGAGCTCATGAGTTTCTCCAACCATATATTCATTATGATCTAAAACATTTTGATCATGAGTCTCTTGCTCATGTTGGCCGATTGTCTTCTACTAACGACATTAACAAGAGGAAAAAATATTATTTTGTAATTTTGTTTAGTTATCTTATTTCTATACACAAACAAAAAATCCATACTTACACTTTATTATCAGATAGTCTTATGAACTATGTTGATTCAATCACTTTAGTCCTTAAACTATAAAATTTATCAACTCAGTCCTTCAACTATGCACCATTAAACACTTTACCCTTTCGATTGTATCAATGTTAATTGATCTTAGAGAAAATGCCTATCATGATCCTAGATCTTTCTAATCTATAAGTAAAGTCTCTAAACCTATAAGATCTAACAAAAGTATCATCTCCATAAATAATTTGGGTTTTCTTGTTGGGTGAGTCAGGTTGACTAGAGGAATAAGTTGGTCACTGTAACCCTTTGAAGTTTTGAACTTAGGTATTTATAACCTAATACTTTAAATTCTTACAAATAGATCATATATCTGTCAAAAAACTAATAATGTTAGAGTTCCATTAAACGAGTTACAGAGTTGAGGGACTAAAATGCATGAACTTACATAATTAAGAAATTGAACTGACATATTTTATAATTCAAAGACTAAAATACGCGAGTTAATATAGTTTCAAGGAACTAGTTAATAATAAAGCCTTATTTTAAAGAGTATTTGAGAGTAGCGTTAGATGTTAAGTTTTTTTTTTTTCTTTCCTAATAAATGGATTTGGTAGCTTGTTAAAATCAAACCCTCTAACATTAAAAGCCACCTAATTTTTACAGGGTAAACTACAACGTTGATCCTTTCCCTTTCACTGTTGTCCTAATTGAGTCTTATTCTAATTCTTTGTCATATACAAGTCGCTTACGTCATGGCAATTCATCTCAATTTGATCTTTCATTAAATATCTGTAAACTTTTCCATTATTTGTATTAGTTTTACGCATATATCTGACATTATAATATAATTACAAGTTTAATAGAAATATGATTATTAAAATTTTAAAATGTGCAGACTAATGGGACGCATGTATGTCAAATTAGTATGTGTGGATAGAAAATTACTACTATCATGTCCTACCCTACCTAATGGGACGCATTTGGTTTTCGAATTTACAAGTGACTCCAAATATCATTAAGACCAATTTTTCAAAAAATTCTTAAAAATATACTGTACTTAGAAATGACCAAAATTCATTTATTATTGTCATATAAAATTTTAAAATTTATAAGTCAAACTATTGAAAGAAAAGAAAAATTAAGGGTGTGTTCTTTGATTTCATTAAAGTTTGTGAGATTTTGAAGATTGATGGGATATATGAGAAGAAAAGATAATTAATGATGTGATAAAAAGTATGAGAAAATATAAAAATTTAGTGTTGAAAGAAGAGACCCTTCTAAGGTTATGTTCTTCTAACACTTTTTACAATAAATTAATAAAAAATTAATATTTTTTTAAAATTTCTCTTCTAAAATTTTCTCTACCTCTCTTATCTTAAATTTAAAATATTGTCAATTTTTTACTACATTTTTTGGACAACAAACACACTCTTATGAAAAAAATGTATATAATTACCAATTTTTTAAAATAACCTAATGATAGGGCATATACCAATGAGTAAAAACAATATATTAATAAAATGTGTGTGAGCTATGCAAAGCTTGTCACACGAACAATATTTACGCCACTTCCCCTTCTCCTTAATTTACGCTTGAAACGAGAAAAGCATGAACATGATCCCATAATTATTTCTATAAATTTAAAAACTTAAGCCACTAACAATTCAACAAATGAACCTCATATCCATGAACCAAACAATAATGACTCCAATTGCAAAGATGGCTTGCTTCACTCTTCTCTATTTTTGAGCGGTTGTTTTCACCCTTAACAAACCCGACCCGGACCAGACTAGACTAGACCAGACCGTGGGTTTCATCGGAGGTGATGGCCCCGGGTGGAGGTGGAGCGGCAGCTACTGGTGGCTGAACGGTCCTCTGAATTGCCATCCGGATCAGGTCGGCTGTCAGGACTGTGAAACGGTTGCCTTGTTCTTCAAGGCAAACCCAACTGATGATGGTGACAAAGAAAATAAGCCCCCTAAATAAAATTTGTAGTCATTTACTGTTCATCCGTCCCTATAATAGTATGTCCCAATAAAAATAATTATGAATGCAGTACATGATGCGTGAAGAAGAACTAAAAATGCATGTTTTATGTTTATGATTACCTTATATACATGATATTAAGTAATATATGAAACAATTGCAATAACTTTTTTCTCTATGAATTCTTACTTACCTGTAATAATAGTATGAACCTTTCAATGTAATCCAACAATTCTCTATGGACACTAACTGTATTGGTTCAATGAACAGTAGATTTCAATATGGTAAGTAATCACTTAACTGAGATGTTAAGCTTCAATTCCATAAAGGTTCCTTCACCAAGAGGTTCATTTTCTCTTGAAGAAACTTCAACACATCTTCTCTCTTTTCTTTTATAAGCAACTGCTTTAGCTTCCCAAATGTAGAACCTGGGGGCCTAATCCCTTTCTCCAACATATCTTCAAGCAAAACACAAGCTTTCTTCACGCCGCCCTTCTTACATAACCCGTTTATGAGAACTGAAAATGTGTGCATGCTTGGAACAGACTGTTTCG
>JBBYHH010348906.1:0-12141 GCA_038382905.1 Daphne laureola | reverse complement strand
GCTGCTTATGATGTTTGGGGATGTATTAAGTTCCTTGTGAGTGCTTGCCCATTCCAGTGGGGGGGCAAGGCACCTTTATTTTGTTATCTATGGTTACGTTCTTGGTGAATGTGCAACTCCTTGTATGCTTGTGGTTGCTTTAAAGTGCAGGTTTTAGGCATCACCGGAGAAAGTTATACCGGGCCAGGTTAGGAGAACCGCTACACCTAAGTGACCTCCATGCGATGTCATCTCCCTCTATGCCCCGCTTCGTTGCTTCCGCTGGCCGAGAGGGCGACAACTTGGTATGAGAGCCTGGTTTTCAGAAATCAGACTTCAGAACATATGGTAGTCCACCCTTGCACTTAGGAAGGGGTTGTGTTTGGACGGGAAAAGCCTGTGCCACCGATCGATTCCAGGATAGTTCAGTGAGGGGTCTGGCCACCTCCTTACGAGAACTACCTTGGAATGAGAGGTGGGATTGCAGGCGATCGGTCTAGACATGCTTCACATAATCAAAGCTCCGGTTTGTCTTTGGTAAAGCGGGAATTACACAAGACATGACCATTAAGGACATGGTTTGTCTGACTAATTTGTGATTATTGTAGGATGTGATCTGATTCTTTTTTTCTTCTTAGATAATCTACATCATACACTACATCTGCACTACAGAGCCATTAGGAATACTTCTGCTTGCTTCTGTTATATAGTTAACCATTTCTGTTGTGCTCTTTCTTTTATTGTGGAATTTCAGATATGGTAAACACTCATAGACAATGAGCTTTCCATCCGGAGATTAGGGACAGGGATCCCACTCCATCAGGGAGTTAGGGAAAAAGGCAACGGGTTCCGAGGCAACAACTAGGCAAATCTGAGCGTAATATGTATCTCCTGTTAGAAAATGGCTCTGTAGTTGTAGAATGCATATACACGTGTAGAACTGTAAACATGTTGAAGTATGTTCTAAGTTCGAAGGAATGCTGATTTTTGGAACTAGTTGTATGATAGGGTATTTTCCTAGATTCTGATTATGGTTATGTTTATCAGGGAGTACTTCCCCAGTACTGTAGGGGAAAGTCTCCTTTCTAGTGCATTTGTGTTGAGCGGAACTCAGCTAAACTGTCACCACCCCCTCCGTGTATGACCCGGAAGAAGCAGATGTGGGGCCGTAAGGGTAGCGGTGATGGTCACTTTACCTTCCTTTATACAGCCAGTACGATGGGTCGATTCAACAACCTGGTCCTTGGTTCATAAATATTCGTATAGAATAATTTCACAGTTTCCATCTAGACCTCCTGTCAGTCAAACATTTCTAGAGAATTTCACAGGCATCCAAATTAAGTTCTGTAATAGTTTATGGAAACTAGACACATATGGCTATATCCATATAAAATTTCATAATGTTTGGATGTGCCATTTGGTACATTTTATTCGGCCAAGGTAGCCCAAAAATGCTATTTTCTGAAATTCGGCAGCACTTCATTTATTTCCTGCAATTCAGACAATTACAACAATATATAGATAAACTGAGCTCACCTCAGGCTAGATACTCCGAACGAAAGATGCCTCCAACAAGCAATCCCCGATAAAATAAACATGCAACCACACAATATCCATAGGCATGTAGTCCACATCCATAACCGTCAACATCATCAAAACTTATCTGTTATGCATAATTACGTACATGCATCAAAATACGATTGTCTAAGATGTATGTATAGTGCGACCTACTACTACAAAGCCAAATTAACATGCATTGTACCTACTATCAATCAGGTGGTCGGTTGGGCAATCACCGAGAATCCAGCCTGACACTGTCGCTGCTACTGTTGTAGCTACATACTAAAAACATGTGTTAAACCATTAGTACTTGTACAATCACTCTATTTCTGGAAATTTGTACTGTAATCATTATCATCATTTGTATCATCATTTTTTTGTCTACCAGGAACACCCCTAAACTGTACATTTCATTAAATATTACTTAGAAGCAATGCCAGTACCTCAGAATCAAAATACAGTACAGCCAAGAAGAATCTCAATCCGTGGCCCTAGATCATGATGCTCCTGAAATAGGGAGATATAAGGGGTGAGTTTCAGGAAAACCTCAGTAAGAGGTTAGGTAGAAGTAAAGGGGGAATCTTTGTTCGTTGCCTGCAATGACAACGTTAGCATGGGTAGTATGCAATATACTATGCATCCTATAATAAACATGAATATGATATGCAAAGCACAGTAATCATCAATCATCATACAAAGGCCCCCGAAGGTTGTTTCGCAACCTATCGGAGTCTCCCAGTCATCATAGTGGTATGTAGTACTAGCGTAGGGCGTACGCTCCCCATAATCATCGTTAAGTAGTAGCATCATAGTCATCAGGTCTACCATGGTAATCACGCAGGTCGTGATATCGGGACCTGGCACATCATCATCATCAGTCATCAGTCATCAGATTCAATGAAATGGTCATGCAGGTCGTGACTTCAGAACCTGGAACATCCATGTCGACCGTAGTCAAACATCATCATAGGGGAGCTGTAAGTCCCTCATCAGTGTACCTGCAAGCCTTTACCCCTACCTTGGAACTAGACTCGGGAATCATCGGGCCTCACCCTCGGCCTGAGAGCTAGTTTCAACCAGCCTATATATAGCATGAGGAACCCAATGTATATATAAGAAGGTTGAGCCCTTATCTGAAAACAATGTGTAAATATGTCTGTACTTTCTTTTATCCGGATACCGTTTCCGTGTCTGTTTCTATACAACAATATAATACATGAGATTTCCTTCTATCATTACTTAACAATCACCATAATCCGTGTTTTAGTCTAAATCAGTAGTTTGGCCGTTTCTTATCTGTTATCCATGAAACTATACACACAAGTAATATACCTATGTGTATTGCTATATGTACCTTAACAGTTCATTTACCGTGCATTATCAAACCATTTCCATCAATATTCAACAATTCATCAATGTTACACATTTTGGACTTAATCTATAACTCCATCTTAAACATTGATTCGCAACTCATTTCAAGTATTAAAGTTGCTTAGAATCAATCTAGGAACACAATTGATACATCTATTCATTCCATTTCAACAGTTTGAGCATCCATCAATTTTCTGGAGCTATAACTCTTAGCTCACTAATCCGATTGAAATCAATCAACATTCCAAGTATTAATATCATCCTAAATTCAGCCAAGAACAACAATTTAGCTTCAATTTCATTTTTCCCCAGAATTTTGTCTTTCTCTCTCATGAACCCTAATTTTTGGATTTCCCAATTCAAGCTGATTCGGTGATGTAAAACATGTTTCTACCTCCTAATTAATATAAAAACACATTTACTTCTTCAATTGCACCCATTATGGAGGTAATTGATCCACCTTTATTTTTCCCCAATTCAGAAATCCACCCAATTGATGTTATTGTTGCTTGAATCTTATGGTGTTGTTGTTCTTATGTCGAATCCCGCATGAACTCACCGTTTCCATGTGATTTGGAGGCTAGAATCGGATGTAGGATTGATAGGGTTTAGGTTTAGAGTGAGAGAGGAGAGAGAGAAGCAAAAATGAAGAAGATAGTTCGGGCTGTTCTTTAATAATCCAGGCAGCTCTGGTGTGATCCCCGGTGTGATCCCGACATCATGATCACGCCACGGGGATCTTGGCAGGCTAGAGTTGGGCACTTCCAGCACAAGCATGACGTCTTCCCGGCATGTTCATCACACCGCCGTCTCGCCACCATCATGCCACAAGACAAGAAAACCTACAAGTTTTTTGTCTCCCTTCCTCCCGGCATCTCCCATCACGTCGTGACCTCCAGAAAAGTGCATCTGCTCCATTTTTTCAAATGTGGCTCCATTATGGTGCCAAGGTGGTGCCGTCATGGCACCGTAAGTCACAGAGCACCTCTTGCAACCGTTCCCGTGTCCGTAATGACCCTAACGATTCCGTGTCCGTTCTGATGGAAGGTTATGCTTCAAAGCCTCCCGGAACAAACCCTTTCCTATGGTTAAACCTTAATTAACTCTGTAACAAACAATTAAAAGAAAACCTTATCTTTTTCTGGTAAACCTTCGTTGGTGGCCGTAACATTCTCCCCCTCTTAGGACTCTGGGTTCTCCAAGAGCACCTTCAGTCTTTTATATTCCTGGAGGTAATGATCCACCATTTCCTTTTCGGTTTTACAGGTGGATTCCCATTCTGAGTGGTACGACCATTGCACTTTGACCATTGGAATCAACTTGTTCCTGAGTTTTCGTGTATCTTTACCTAGTAAGGTAACCAGTACTTCTTGGTATGACAAGTCTGGTTCTATATGTACCTCTTCCACGAGTATGGTCTGTATCGGGTCAAGAATACATTTCTTCAACATACACACGTGGAAGATGTTATGTACTGCAGACATATTCAGTAGCAGAGCAAGTTGGTAGGCCACTTTGCCAATCCGTTCTAGTATTTCATATGGGCCGATGTACCACGGTGCTAGCTTGTCCCGTTTGCCAAATCTAGTTATTTCTTTTATCGGTGCAACTTTTAACCAGACTTTATCACCAACTTCAAATTCCAGGTCACGACGCCGCTTGTTCACGTAAGATGTAGTACGATCGTTCATGATTTTCAGCCATGTCTGTATCTTCTCTATCTTTTCTGTTCTTTCTTCTATGACCTCGGGGCCTAATTCAATCTTGTCCGATGCTTCAGACCAAAAGTAAGGCATCATACATCTACGCCCGTACAATGCTTCATAGGGTACCATACCTATTGTACTTTGGTAACTGTTATTAGATGAGAATTTGACTAGAGGTAGATTTCGATCCTAATCACTCTGAAGTCCAGCGCACAACTTTGTAATATATCTTCCAGTATTTGTATCACCCGCTCTGATTACCCGTTAGTTTGAGGGTGATACACTATACTCAAATGGAGTTGTGTACCCAATGCATTATGAAACACTTTCCAGAACCATGCTGTAAACCGTGGGTCTCGGTCAGATACTATGGAGTCTTGTACTCCCTATAATCACATAATTTCACTAATGTACAGTGGAGTAGGTTTTTCTAGTGAATCTGTCATCCGTATGGGCAAGAAGTGTGCACATTTCATCAGTTGATCGACAATGACCCATATCGCATGATGATGTGCCCGTGTCAAGGGCATACCAGTCAGAAAGTCCATTGTAACATTACCCCACTTTCATACTGGAATGGGCAGTGTCTGTAAGGTACCTGCCAGTTTCTGATGTTCAACTTTCACTCTTTGGCAGGTAGAACACTTTGGCACGTACTATGCAATCTGTATTCTCATACCTGACTACCAGAAGTGAGATCGTAGGTCATGATACATTTTCTCACTTCCAGGGTGTATACTCAGTCTGCTGGAATGGGCCTCCTTAAGGATCTCATCCTGGAGGGCCATATCATTAGACATGTTAAACGTCCTTTGAAATACAACAAACCCTGCCTGTATTCAAAATCTGGACATATCGTACCTTTAATTTCCCCTGAAACATCTTTCAAAGCAGTACACTTACTCTGAGATTTGTGAATCTTATCCACCCACTCTGATCGGATGGTTAACGTGTAAATCTGAGCCTATTCCTATTGTTTCCATCTATGCCATAAGCTGACCAAGTCTGAATCCTCGACTTGGTTTCCAGTATCTCTGCCATTCACAATTCCTGTATATTTCCTGCTCAACGCATCTACCACTGTATTACCTTTTTGGCGGTGTACTTGATCGTGTAGTCATAATCTTTCATATACTCAAGCCACCGTCGTTGCCTCATATTCAGGTCTTTTTGCATGAATAGGTACTTTAAAATTTTATGGTCCGTGAAGATCTGGAATTTTCTACTGAGTAGGTAGTGCCTCCATTGCTTTAGGGCATAAATGACTGCCACCAATTCTAAATCATGTGTAGGGTAATTTTTCTCATGTAGTCGTAGTTGTCTCGACCCATAAGCAATTATGTGCTGATCTTGCATCAGGACACATCCCAGACCCGTTCCAGAAGCATCAATGAATATTTCATAAGGTTGAGTCAGGTCTGGTAGAGCTAGAATCGGTGCTTCCGTATATCGTTTCTTAAATTCTTGAAAACTTCATTCACATGCCTCAGACCATACAAACGATTGATCATTCTTAGTCAATTGAGTAAGTGGTGAGGCAAGCGTGAAAAACCCAGATATAAACCTTCGGTAGTACCCAGCTAGTCCAAGAAAGCTCCGTATATCTTTTACTGTTCTTGGTTGCCGCCATTCCTGTACATCTTTGACCTTCTCAGGGTCAACTGTGATACCATTTCCACCAATGATATGTCCCAGAAAGGATACTTCCTTCATCCAAAAATCACACTTGGAGAACTTGGCGTAAAGCTGGTTCTTCCAAAGTGTCTCTAGGGTGATCCTCAGATGGTCCTGGTGGGAATCCTAATCAGGTGAATATATCAAAATATCATCTATAAAGACCACCACAAAGGTATCTAGGTAGGGACTGAACACACGATTCCTCACGTCCATGAATGCCGCTGGTGCATTAGTCAGTCTGAATGGCATCACGGTGTACTCATAATGTCTGTATCGTGTGCGAAATGTGGTTTTTGGAATGTCTTCCACTTTCATTAGCATCTGAAAGTAACCCGATCTCAGATCAATCTTAGAAAAGATTGTTGCTCATCGAAGCCAACCAAACAGTTCATCTATCATGGGAAACAAGTACTTATTCTTTATCGTTACTGCATTCAGCCTCCTGTAATCAATACACATCTGTAGTGTACCTTCCTTCTTCTTTACAAACAACACTGGAACACCCTATGGTGATGTGCTCCGTCGAATGTAGCCTTTTTCCAACAATTCATCAAGCTTCTTCTTTAGTTCATTCATCTCCACTATCGACATGCGATATGGAGGAATTGATATCGGTGTAACCCCAGACTGAAGTATTATCTCAAAAACTATCTCCCGCTCAGGTGGCATTCCTGGTAGATCTTCTAGAAAGACCTGTGGAAAATAACGCATAATAGGAATCTTCTCAAGTTCCATGCGCGTACCTACATCATTGAGTTTGTGGTACTTTTCCTCGTCCATGACTAGAATCTGATCCATGATCTGTAATTCCATGTTGTGCTTGATGATTTCCAAGTTCGGTGGTGCAGAAAGACGTACAGTCTCACCGGCAAGTACTACGTGACGCTCGGCGCAATCTATCTGTACAAAGTTCTTCGTCAACCATTCTATATCATGTATAAAATTGTACTTAGGTGTGTTTAACAATAATAAGTCTGAGCGTATCTATTGTCCGCTGATGGTCAATATAGATCCTTTTGCCACCTCATTCAAAAATAAAAAATGACCTTCGGTGGTGCGTACCATGAAAACATCAGGAAGATGGATCACAGGTAGTCGTAATGCTGTTCCGCACTCCTGTAAGACAATAGATATGGATGCACCTGCATCGAAAAGTGCAAGTGCAGTAACATCATTCAATAAAAATTTACCTGCTAGTACACCACGTTGTGCAGTGGTGTCTTGCCATGTGGAGTCATCATGCTCTATCTGATAAACTCATCCAGGCTTGATTACTGTTGGACAAATGGCTGTATTTGTTGTTGTCTATGCGGTTGAGATCTGGAGCCGCTCTATACTGCACCACACCCTCGGGGTGCACTTGACCGTCCTGTGGTGCCCTGGCCCTGTCTCTGCGGGCAGTCTTTAACCCAAGATTAGTAGACCCGCATCGGAGACATCCGCCAGACTGTCTTTAATACACGACACCCGTGTGACGTCTATCACAACAGTCACAGTACCAGGATAGATCATCAGTAACTTTTTCTTTACCTTTCTTGCATTGGCCTGACCTTCCAGATATGCCAAATCAGTCAAATCGGCCAGATCGGCTGGACCTCCTGTTGGCTCGCTGGGATCCTGTACCTCTGCTCGAACCTTGGGTTTACCGTGTGATGGGTTGAACCCCAGTTTCTTCCATTTCCACAATCTGTGTTTTTTGTACCGCATCCAAGTATTTGGTAATACCGAGCGGTGCCACATACTTTATGATATCACCTCGCAATCTGTGGATGAATCTCTTTGCCTTTTGTTCTTCATTTCCTTCAGACTGGGAAACATACTTGACGAGTTGATCAAATTCTCGCTCATACTCAGCGACCGTCATGTCTTCTTGTTCCAAGTTGTCGAACTGTACTTGGTGGCGGTCCTGGACAACATAACCTACCCACCACTCATGAAACATCTTGGTAAACTCTTTCCATGAAACTCCACGGTCTCGTCGTCCTTTCAGAACATACTGAGCCCTCCTGCCTTCAGTAATGCCCTTCCACCAAGGGTATGCTCGGTCACGAAGGTTGAACATGGCCAGTGTAACCATATCTTAGGAGGAAAAACCTATCCTCTCAAGTAGCCTTTCCATGTTCGCGTACCATGCTTCTGCGGATTTCGATCCTTTGTTACCTGTAAATCTTAGGGGGTCCAAGTGCTGGAAGTGCTCCAACATGGTTAAACCTTTTTTACCCATGGTACCCTGTGTTTGGGACCTTTGGGCCCTCGATGCATCTTCATCATCATCGTTTACTGTCCGGCGGTGACGCTCACCTCATTAGTCACCAATAACCTGTACCTGACTGTGTGCAGATCGGTCAGGAACAACAACTTCTGACCATACTCTTCGCGCTCGGGGGTGCCTTCTTTCATGATCTGAGTCATCATCTTTGACTTCCTCCCCAGCATCTGCGATAAGAGCATCAACCTCTTCATCATCAATCTCATTATCATCAGTCATATCTATCAAGTCATCATCACTTTCATCTTCCTCACTTTCTTCATAAGCATGATCATCTGTGGTGTCCTCTCGGGGATGTTCCACCGGGGCACCTTATTCTGCCCTTAGCACGAGGGTATCAATAACTGTCCTCAGCTACCCTATCACCTGTAGGAGGTTCTCTGGGACCTGCACCTGTGGTGGTGGTGGGGGAGCTGGCTGTGCTTGTGGAGGAGGATCTGCATTTCCTGCCTCCCTACGCTCCCTCACTGTGCGCATGTCCTTACCATTTCCTGTTCAATCCATAAGATAACATACAATGGTTAACACATGAACTTAGCAGCAGTAGTGTATCATATGGCTCTGTAGAGTAGATGCAATTTATGATGCATGATGTAAATTTATCACACAGAACAATTCACAACAAAACAAGACATATTAGTACAATAAGCAATTAGACAATCCTACATTCTTCCATTTAAGTGAAGCTGGGACAATCACCTGTAGTACTGCTTTATCGGGATCCAACCGGTACTTTACTTGAGTTGAGCATGTCTAGATCAGCAGCCCAAAATTCTACTGCCTGATCCAGGTAGTTCACGTAAGGAAATGGCCGTCTTCCCTAGGTGAACTATCCGGGATCAGCCCAGTGGAACTAAGACCTGCCTCCTGAGCATACCCCAACTAGAGTAAAACCTTAACCTAGCTCTGATACCAACTTGTCACCACACCCTCCGTGGATGACCTGGTGGAAGTGAACATGAGGTCGGAAGGGTGGCGGTGATGGTCACTTTACCTTCCTTTATGCCTCCAGTACGGTGGGTTGGTTCCATAACCCGGTTCTTGGTTCATAAACTTTCATACAGAGCAGTTACATAGTTTTCAGGTAGACCACCTATCAGTTAAACATTTTTATAAAATTTCACAAGTATCCAAATTACGTTCGATTAAATTTTCTGGAAACTAGACACATAGGGCTATAACCATATAAATATGCAGAATTTTTTTCCGTGCCATTTAGTACAGTTTATTCATCCAATATAGCCCAAAAATGCGATTTTTAGAATTCCGGCAGCACTTTGTTTCTTTCCTGCAGTTCAGACATTTACAACAGATATACCTATACTGAGTTCAGCTCAAACCAGATACTCTGAAAGGAAGCTACCTGCAGCAAGCATTCCCCGATAAAATAAACATGCATCAACACAATATCCAAAGGCATGAAAGCTACATTGATACATACGTCATCATCGTCAAAACTTATCTGTTATGCATCATACAAACATCCATAAAAATATGATTGTCTAAGCTATATGTACAGTGTGATCTACTACTAAAGATCCAACTTAACATGCTTTTCACCTACTATCAATCAGCCCAAAAATGCTATTTTCAGAATTCCAGCAGCACGTTGTTTCTTTCCTGCAGTTCAGACATTTACAACAGATATACCTATATTGAGTTCAGCTCAGACTAGATACTCCGAAAGGAAGCTGCCTCCAGCAAGCATTCCCTGATAAAATAAATATGCATCAACATAATATCCAAAGGCATGAAAGCTACATTCATACATACATCATTATCGTCAAAACTTATCTGTTATGTGCCATACTTACATGCATAAAAATATGATTGTCTAAGCTCTATGTACAGTGTGATCTACTACTACAGAGCCAACTTAACATGCTTTGCACCTACTATCAATCAGGCGGTCAGTTGGGTAATCACCGATGATCCGGCCTGACATTGCTGCTGCTGTTGTAGCTACATACGAAAAACACGTGTGTTAACCATTAGTACCAGTACAATCATTCTATTTTTGGAAATCTGTACTATAATCAATATCATCATCTGTAACATCATTTTATTCTATACCAAAAAATCCCCCAAACTGTGCATTTCATATAACTTTACATAGGAGCAGTCTCAGTACCTCAGAAATAAAATATTGTACGCCCAAGCGGAATCTCAATCTGCGGCCCTAGATCCCGATGCTCCTGAAAATGTTGAGATATAAGGGGTGAGTTCCGGGGAGAACTCAGTAAGGGGTTAGGTAGAAGTAAATGGGGAATCTTCGTTCGTTCCCTGCAATGACAATGTTAGGATGGGCAGATGCAATATACTATGCATCCTACAATAAACATGAATATGATATGTAATGCACAGTCATCATCAATCACCATACGATGGACCCCGAAGGTTTTTTCACAACACATCGGAGTCCCCTAGTTATCATAATGGCGCGTAGTACTAGCGCAGGAAACAAGTCATCATCATCAAGTCTACCATGGTAATCACGCAGGTTGTGATACCGTGACCTGGCATATCATCATCATCAGTCATCAGGTTCAACAGAAAGGTCACGCAGGTCATGACTCCAGAACCTGGAACATCAGTATCGATCGCCATGCGACCGCAGTACATCATCATCATATGGGAGCTGTAAGTCCCGCATCAGTGTATGTTACACCCACCAATGTCTGGTGGATTTTTCCGGCATTAAATGGACCGGGAAGGCGCGAAAGTTAACTCCGCCATTTAATCAAGGTACGTTTGAGGTTATTTGTTCTGCATTTAAGTTCAAGATTATTATTGTACGGGTAATCCTATGTTAGGGTTTATGTCTGAAGGTTGTGTCGGGCGTGCTTTGGTCATTAAAAGTGGGATCGGAACCATCACGAATGCATGGAGGAATCGCGTGTGATGAATTAGGGTTGGTGGCCAACCAAGGAGGCCACGGCAACAAGGGCCGGTGGTAGACCTTGCGGGTACGCCGTGCAAATGTTGAAGGCAGGGAGGATCGGCAACGGCACCGCGGCTACACCGTTTGGATGCCGTACGCGAAACGTGGAGGCAGCAAAGGGCAGCGATGAGCGCCGCGGTTGCGCCGTAGGAGTGCCGCGCAAGATGCGAAGGAAGGCAGCAAGTTTTGGCAGTGGGCGCCGTGGTTGCGCCGCACTGACGCCGCATTGATGAGGGAGGCAGATGAGCTTGGTGGCGAGCGTCGTGCTTCTGCCGTCCCAGTGCCGTGGGTTCACCGTTTAAAAATGGACCCGACGTTCTTCGTCTTCACTTCCGTTCTTCTTCTTCTCTGTCCCCTCTCTCTCTAAAATTCACCTTCTCCTAACCCTAAAACTGATTCTGAGCATCAAATTCGAAGGGAAACGGATGTATGATGCGGGATTCAACAAGTTAACAACATCAAGACAAGATCCAAGCTTCAACAACATCAATTGGAGGATTTTCAAGAAATGGTCGAAATTCAAAGGTGAGTTTCTGGAAGTTTAAGGTTGTAATTGTTGTAGTAAACATGTTCTAGAGTTAAATTGGAGCTAAGAACATGGTTTACATCATTGATTGGTTGCGAATTAAGGATTTTGG
>JBBYHH010348795.1:0-12143 GCA_038382905.1 Daphne laureola | reverse complement strand
GAACCTGAAATACCATTCAAACTCAGAAATAAAAGTAAACACATACCTGAATTCAGACTTTCATCCTGAAGTAACTTGCCCGTCGGCCACTCAATGCCGGAGAAACCTTACCGGACTTTGGTGGCTGTAACAATCTGTGAAGTAGAAGGTTGTGGATATCTTTTCTAAAATATCAGGCTTCCTCGAGTGTTGCTCGTCTCGCCGATCCTGGCCCCCTGCCAGCATGTAACCACACTAGTTCTGGTCACCACGTCTCTCCGCCTTCTGCTCCCTTTCCTTGCACCGAAGGTGATCGGCCATTCTCTGGTTTCCACGACCCCTCATCTCTGTTCTCCCTGAAATTTTTATTAACCATAGTTTAAGGTACATCTTGATTCTCGAGGAAGAGATGACATACTTTTCTATCTCTTTACATTCTTAAAGTATTCTTAAGAAATACTTCATCCAACTCAATTAATGTTTTGGTTATTTCAAAGTAATCTATGATTTTATTTCATGAATGTTTAGACATGTAAAGTTTGCTTCTAAATATATTTTCATATGTTCTCTGGAAAAAAGGGCTAAATGCATCTCTAGTCCCTCTACTTTACCAACTCGTATGAGTTGGTCCCTCAACTTAAACTCAACATGAATAGGTCCCTTAATTTTGTAGTATATAGTGAGTTAGTCCCTTAGTTAAAATAAACAATTACATCTTAAACTTAAAATTTTAAACTTTTAGCAAAAGGACCCTAATATTTACAAACTTCTATTTATCGGTCTATGACTTATGAATAAATAATTTTAATAAACTCTGAAATAAATAAATACTCAATCTGTCCATGGAGAACTCTCTTATCTATATTTTAAATTATTTGTGAAAAATATCTTATACTCATTTTTTTAAAAATATAATTTAATCGGGTTAATAAAATACTCTTGAATTTTTTTTAATTCACTCTCCAAGGATGACTTCTACAAAAGTTATTCTTGATTATCATTCTATTAAAGGAAAAAATTATGGAAAAATATATACAATTTACAACTATCATTTATCATGCCCAAAAAAGATATTCCTTTTGTCCGCAAAAGATTGTATCATTTATTTTGACAATTTCACAGTATTTAATTTATGATTTATTTTCTCATAATTTTAGACATTGAAAACTAGAAAATTCAAAATTCATATGTGAATCATAATTTGATATCTAAATTTTTTAAATATATTTTTTGTTACTTTGTTAATATTTTTATCTTTATTAAATTTGAGTCAAATATTGAATTTTGAAACAATAAAGTCAAATGATTTTTTTTTTTTTGCGGATGGAGGGAGTACACTCCTTGACAAGTAGAGTGAGTATAATTCAGATTTATAGATAACAAGAAAGTAAGTATAACATCATTTTTATAATTAAATTTAATGAATCTTGAATTTTAAAGAATCAAATATTAAGTAATTGATTTCAAAATAAAATAACATGTACCACTTTTTCCTAAATAAACTATTATATTGTATTGGTAATAATGATATCCATAACTCAATAATATATATTAATTTTCATAAATTTCATTGGTCTAATTTGATTACAAAAAATTATAAGAAAATGATCTTTTACTTATTTGATCGATACTATTTTATTCCATATGTTAAGCAGTGTTAAGTTTATAAGGAGTATATGATATCCGATATTTTTATAAGCAAAATAGAATGGTCAAATCTGTCAATTTTAACTTTAAAGAATGTTTTTAAAGATTCAAATTTAAATTATTTTTTTATTAGAATTTATTATCTTTACAAAAATAAAAAATAATAGTTCGTTATTTCGTTAAATTTTTAATCAAAGGTTTATCTCTTATTTATTTCTATTTGTCGTCAACTTTACTACCTTAGTAATTCTAACAATCGAAATCAAGATATTTAAAAAATAATAATTTAATTAGTATTTTTCAGAGTCATGAAGTTTATTGATTTATTATCAAATCATTTTCTAACTTATCCACTTTCTTATTTCATGATCTCTTTAAAAAGATAAAGTTGTAAAGGCCAAACAATGAAACTTTCATAATTTTTAAATTTTGAAAAAGAGAAAATATAATGAGAATATAGTGATTCAAGTTTTTTTTTGTTTTTTGTTTTTTGTTTTTTTTTGTAAATTAAATCACGTTTTATTTACATTTAATTAAAAAAATACAGTAAAAAATATTCAGTTGTTATGTATTTTTTATTTAGATTTAATTATGTAAAATAATTTTATCTCTCAATTATCTAGTTAAGTGATCCATGAATTGGATACAAATGAAAGTTGATAAATAACATGGTGATTTTGTAGAAATACTTAAAGTTGAAGAAATGAACCAACTCACATGATTTTGTAAACTTAGAGGACTAGATGATATGGAGCTGAAGTTAAAGGAGTAACCCGCATCATTTTTGTAAAGTTAAAGGATTAAAATATATTGAGTCAAAGTCAAAGGACTAACTCGTACGAGTTGGGAAAGTAGAGGGATTCATGGTGCATTTAGGCCCTGAAAAAATTGAGTCAGTTAAAATTACTCCGTCCATCCCCAATTTTTTCCACCCAAAATGACGTTTTTCGTGCCACATTTGATCTTCCTTGTGTTGTAATTACTATCCTTTTGCCCTAGCTCAAGAACCAATTCTTGCTCATATGCATTTTCGGTGCAGAGCAGAAGAAACTTTTGTGTTCTATGACAATGGAAACCTTTTACTTTGTGGAGTCACTCGATTGCACCAAGGTTAGCTTGCCTATGAAGAAACTTCCTGTACCCAGCAATCTTAACTAGCAAGTTGTTGGTTCATCTGCTGGCTTGTTGTGCCTATGAACCTACAATCTTAGTGCAGGGCAGTCACAGGTTTTTTGGTTAATGGAAAATTTCATTCGCTTACCAGGCCATGCCGCAAGGAACCAGGTCGCAAACTCATCTCCTTCGACTTTAGGGAGGAACGATTCGAGGAGATGACCAAGCCATCATGGTAATTGTCGGACATATAAACTCCGTCTGCTCGAGTTTCTCGGATTGCCGGTCCCAAGCCCGGAATGATTTGTGGGTGTGTTTATTTTACTGGTTTACTAATTGCTGATTTACGAATTGTCAGACTTAACCTGCCATACTGATTCGACAGCTTAATTGTTTTATTTAAAAGAAGTTCATCCCGCACCTCTTGATATGCAGCTTCCTACCACTACTTTTTTATTTTAGTCTCACACTCCTCTATTGGTCGACAACCAGCTTAAAAAACTTGTTACTTCCATAAGCATGACATACAACAACATTCCATTCTGACCCAATCAAGTGGGGCTTGCAAGGGGGTCATTCTGCAGTCTGGCAGGATTCTTGTCTCCTATGATGAGAAGAGTGGAGCTTGCAAGGAGATTCTGGAATTGAAGAGTCTGCCTGAAATTTGATACATTCGTTCATCTCAACAGCCTTTATGTGATCTGATGCTTGTATTTGAAGTTATTTTTTCAATTGTATCAAATTTTCTATGCTCCTTTTACCGCATTTCAATTTCAGCTTCCAACAATTTACATTTGTGTAACAAACAATCTAGATACACTCCCACCGCAGCATAGGTGTGAATACCAAAGTTCCAGAAGAGTCACGTTACTTGCAAAAGTTTGTTGCAAAATCTATCCTCAGTTGAAACTTAACAGAATTTATAGTAAAAATGTTCAAATCAATCTTTATGATTTAAATGTGTAGATGGGGAAAAAAAATTATGATATTTTTTTTTGAATATTTTAGATTCAATTTTAGTCTCCATCGGACTCTCTTAAACTGTGAAGACGTCACCAAGAATCAGTCGCGGCAACAAGTCCACATTGTATAATTTAATTTCTTTCAATGTTTTTGCATGCAAAATGTTAATGAACTTTCTGATTTCTACACTCATATAATTTTTTTAATGAATCGTTCTCGTAAAAAGTTAAGAAGTTAAACAAAATTTTAAAAATGACACTTTTGCAATAAGAAAAGAAACGGATAATGGAAATTTCAAAAAAATACTACCTCCTCCGTTTCCAAATAATTAGTACGTTTTATTTTAAGCATTTAATCAATGATTTAAATATATTTTTTCTAGAAAAAAAATGATTTTTTTCTAATAATCAATAATAAAAAAGAAACTCATTAATTTTTCAGGAACAAATGAAATAGAAAAAAAAAAAAGGCAAAAAAGAAAAAGAAAAAGAAAAAAGGTCTCTTCGTACGTTCTTCTTTTTCTCTTCCTCCCGAATCTTCGGATATAATTTTCTCCAATATCTCTTTTTATCGTTCTTTAGATCAGAACCGCTCCATGGGAACCCAAAACCCGTCAAAGGAGGTTAAGGGGCGGTGTGGACAGTGTACAGTTACATCGAGGTTGCTGGAGAGGGAATAGATGATAAAATGTTAGATTTAAAACTGAGAAAATGAACCATTTTAGATCGGATTTCCTTTGCGTGCCATCATATGCGTGCGCTTAAACTTGACTTCTTTCCCATTTTTCTTCCCGGTTCAATATTTGTTTACGCGTTTCAGTGTAAAAAAAAAAAGAAGCACATTCTCAAAATTGATGACCAACCTTTCCTTGAGTGATCTTTCTACAAACAGGAAGGAATTTTTCCATTAGAAATTTGTATGCCTGGAGTTAAAACCACATTCTAAGTCCAAAAAATCTTTCTGAGGGCTTGGCCTGCTACAAGAAAGGGACAGTTCAATTTGAATTTTTTTCCACGTGTTAAAATTTTAACATCGTTACATTCCATATAAGCATTAAATCTATCACCTTGCAAAAATCAAAGTTTTAGACCTAAAAGTGCTAATTGCCATAACGTTTTAGGCCTACAATGAAAAAACAAAGAGTTTAGGCTTGATTTGCGAAAACGCAAAAATTGACCTTCAATTGCATTTTCCCCCAGGTGGCAATAAACCAGAGGTGAACATGGATCAATGCAGTGAAGCCCTCAGGTCATGACATTTCATTGTCTTTAATGAATTATACTCGACCGTCTGAGTAAAATTTTTAGATCGTACGAGTAAAATTAATATATTTTTTAAAAATGAAATTTTTTTACATTAATTTTACTTTATTATCCTTTATTTTTTTTCTCACTAAAAAAAATTAATTTTTATTTTATATACTTATTTTATATTTTTATCTTCTAATCAATAACATTTCTTAATTTTCGTGCCGAGTCCAATGTATACTGTGGGAGTATATATAAACTTTCCATAGTCAAATTTACAACAATATTTCAAGAGTAAAGTTCATTTTTAGTGCCTTAACTTTAATATGTGTCTTATTTTGATCTCATTTTAAAAATTTCTCATATTTTAATTCTAAAACTCAATTTTTTGTCATGTTTTGGTCCTGCGGTTAAATAATCCATTAAATTGAAGGTTAAGTAAGAGTCTCTTTGACGCCACAATTTTTTGACACAAAAGTGGAGTAGATTTGAAATGTGGAGGAAAGAGATAGAAAGTAAAATGAGAGGGAAAATTAAAAAAAAATGTTAAAAAAGTGTTAGAAATTTGTTTATTGAGAATGTCAAACACACTCTAAGTGAACTTTTTATAAATACCCCTACAATTATGATATAATTACACATTTAATATAATTATAACCATTAAATTTTTAATAAATATACATTTAAACCTCTAATATTTTTTCACTTTCTTTAGTCTCCTTCTCTCACGATTTATGCGAACCACTCCACCCAACTTATTCATTGATTTCTACTCGGTCTTCAACAAATCAAGCTTCAAGCCGGTTTTACAATCAAGTTTTTAATAGGTATTTCAACAAATTGATTAATCCTACCTTGATCAAGAATTAAACTAGCGAGAAAAAGGCTAGGATACAATGGAAAAAACCCTGGCCGCCCTTCGTCCCCATTTTCAGCCGCTGAGCTTCTGCTCGCCGTGCCATCTCACCGGTTCCCCCATGCGGCATGCCTCCAGCAGTCAGCACCTGTCCGCAGCTCATCGGCTTGTCTCACCTCCAGTCCTGGTCCGTTTTTCTCTCCTATCGATAGCCGGTAATCTCTACTGTGGGAGACCGCTCCGTTTTTCATCGCCGATCGCTCATCTTCACTCGCCTCGCCTCCGTCGACGTGGTGCTCCTCCGATCGCCGATCGGGTCTGCTATTTTGCGATCGCCGTCCAATCCACTGTTCCATTTTTTTGTCACTGGCCGCTCTTGTTCGCTCGCCTCACCTCCGTCGACGTGGTGCTTCTCCGATCCGATCGGGTCGCTTCGTTCAACGATGTCTGCAACGCCGCTCCAGACTTCATCTCCAGAGCCCTCACCGCCAGGGGTCCTGCCGCACCTCAGAACTGGCGATGTTGTCGGTGATCTGCTCAGTATCGTGGATTCGGTCCAGGACACATATGCAGGATTCTATCAATTTCTGGGTTGTTTGTTGGCTTGTTTCGATTGCCGTATGTGATTTTGGTTGGCTCTGTTACCGGCCTATTCGTACAGAGGAGGGGTTGACCTGGTCTCAGTGCCCCTCTTGTTGGGATCCTCTTGCCACGTTGGGTTTACACAATTTTTGGAGGGGATTTAGTCCGTGACATTTTTCTGCAGGTGATTGTGGATCTTGTGACTGTTATTGGGTGGGGCTCCAAGATTGGTCAGAGGCTTTCTATGAAGCTGGATGAGGAGCCGATAATCGTCATGGTTTTTCTGTTAACGGTAGGACTGAGCAGAGACTCATCTTGTTTAGTGACATGAGTTATCGATTTGAGGATTGTCTGGGTCGTGGGTCTCTCTTGATGGTTTTCGTGATGCAGAAATTGACCTATTGGTGTTGTCAAGGTTCCGAATCTTCCAGGATAACTCAAACACGTTCGACGGGACATGAATTGGTCTCAGTGATTTTTGGTCTTGTCTAGAACAAGTCTCATACCCAATCCAACGTACTAGGTAGCGTCAGGTATGAAGGGCTTCTAGTATTCATCAGATGGATCTTGTCGCTGATGGGATGGGCAATTTCAGGATCCTTCTCTCATATCATTGACTTGACATCTCAGGCTCGTATCGTGAACCGTTTAGTTACTTATCTTTGCAGCACTCCTAGTTATCTTTATGGGTTTTATAACTTTTGTTTCGTTATTTCTGCTAGTCCTTTTCAGTTTTCGTTAATCCTCCAGTGCGGGGCTTCTTTTGTTTTCTTTTTTTGCTTTGCTAAACAATTTTTTGTTATCTTGGTTGTCTGTTTATCTTATCATTAATACAATTGATCACCTTTATGAAGAAAAAAAAAACAAATTGATTAATCCCACGCCCCCTCTGCCAAACCTATAGCTTCAGATCTGCCTACCACTCATTGCTGAGTTCTCTACTCTAGATGAGGGGTCGTGAGAGGTTTCGGCAGGAAACCAGGCGGGGAGATGGAGCACGGACGGCGATCGACTGGAGTTGGATGTCACGAGCAGAACCAAAACAAGGGCACAATGGTGGAGCAAACAAGAAAGAATACGTCAGGGCAATAAACAGGGGAGCAACAAGTTTTTTCTTTACAGAATTCAGTGAGGATTGGAACCAGGAGGAGATGTGGTGAGAGTTTCGACTATTCAGAGAAGTCATTGATATTTTCATACACAAGAAACGTACCAAAGAGGGCAAACTGTTCAGATTCATGAAGTTCAGAGGCTTAAGAGATGCCAAAAAGCTGGAAAAAGAACTACAAGGAGCGAAGGCAGGAGAAATCGATTTGAAGATCAATCTATCAAGGTTTGACAAGAGTGGTGAGAAACCAATAAAGGAGATAACTAACGGATCAGGGCCTGAAAGAAGAGGAGAAGGGAACAAAATTGGCGCTCAGATGTACCAAACGAGAGTATGGAACAAGACGAATGAGAGAACTTTTGTTGAGGCAACAAAGGCTAGTGTGAACAAAGAGAACCCAACTGTCGATGGAATCCAGGATGCAAAGATAGTCCTGAAACCAAAGAATGTACAAAAAATAGAAGGAGATTGGCTGAAACGGTGTGCAGTGGGGGAAGCAAAAAACTTGAATGTGTTGAGCAACATGATCGATCTATTGAAAGAAAAAGGTTTTATGGGCTGTCACGCAAAATACTTGGGCAGTATGCGCATTTTGCTGGAATGCAGGTCTCCAGAAAACATGGAAAAGATGCTAAAAGATGGTCGTGAAGTATTAAACGAATGGATGATAGGGTGCAAACCATGGACGACATTGGAACCTATGAACAACTATGGAAGAATGGTAACGCTAAATATTGCAGGTCTTCCGCTCGAAGCATGGTCCAAAAGCACCTTTTGTGAAATTGCAGGAATTTGGGGTTCGGTAATTGAAGTTGAAGCATCCACAGAGCAGAAGGATGATTTACTCTTGGGGAAGGTTAGCATCATCACAAAACAGTTGGAAGACATCGCAAAAATTATCCATATTGATCTGGATGGGAAGTTATTCCCTGTTAAGGTATGGGAATCTTGAAATGAGTGTATAACTGCAGGGATGAAATTCAGAATTCAGGCGAGATCTGATGATTTTGTGGCGAAATCGAAGGATTTGGGATCAAAAAGTGGGAACTCAAGAGAGGACGCCACCTCCGACGGTGGCGCGTCACTGAATGGGAAACGCCTGGGAAATCGCAAGGGTGAATTATTGCAGCAAGTTTTGAATGGGGACAGAGGGGAAGAACTCAACTTTCTATGAGTCACAATGAATGAAAGAATAAAAGAGACCATTAATGAGTTAAACAAAAATCGAGGGGAGTATGACAGCAACTCAGATGATGACTCTGAAGGAGTTGGGGACACGATGGAAATGGGAGAAATAAGGATTGAGCAAATTAATCAAGATCCTAATCAGGTTGGTATCAACAAGGACAGATCTATAGAGGCCCAAGGGGAGGCCCAAGAAGCAAACTTTGAAGCCCGACCAGTATCAGGGCCACATAAGCCTAATTTGGCTAAATCAATGGAAAGAGATGAGAGCAAAAGTAAAAGGAGAGGTCCTTTTGTGTGGAACCAATTGTGTGGAACCAATATATCCTTGGGTCTTACATACCAGATTTAAATCTGGATGCTATATCAAATGAGATGGGTCTATCAACAGGCCATAACACATCATACTCTAGACAAAAAAGAGTGAACCCAAGAACAACTTGTTGGATGAAGAGTCAAAAGGTAGCCTCGAACGCTGATCGTGCAAAAAGGATATCAGGGCCGGAGAGGTGTTGGGTTTGGGATTGGATTCACCCTATTAGAGGTCGAACTAACGATGAACTGGATGCATTGAAATATGTGTTGCAGTCTTTTAATTTGTTGTAGGAATATCTGGATAGATGGACTTGGCATGCGGGGCTTGAAAAGGAATACTCAGTCATATATATGTCTAAGTCGGTGGATGCAAAACTGGCGGTTCACTCTAATGTGCATACAAGCTGGTGCAAGTTCGTACCGAGGAAAGTAAACATTTTCTTTTGGAGGGCAACGAGGGAGTTATTACCGGTCTTACCCCTACTACAGATTCGCGAGGTGAATTTGCCTTCCCTGGACTGTCAAAATTGTCGGCAAGATATTGAAACGATTCGTCATGCACTAATACGATGCCCGCGAGTGGTTCATATTTGGGAGGCGGTGGCTGCGTGGTGTGGAGTACATGTTAGTTATTGATGATTTGTTTTTAGGAGAATTTGTTCTACAGGTCGCAGTGAAGGAAAGGCCAATTTGGATGAGCATTGTTATGATAACAACATGGTGCATATGGAAAGGAAGAAATCGGCTCGTCATGAAGGGGCAATCGTGGAATGCTGTTGAGATATTCTCAGAAGTACAAGCATTTTCATATTTATGGCTATCTAATAGGTGTAAAAAGGCACAAAAATCATGGTCGATGATAGCACCCTTGCAAGCGGGGACATAATGGAGGTTGTTTTGTATACATGTATGTCATATGGAATTTTTGTAAAATGTGATAATGGCTAGATTGAACTTTGTGCACAGGTGTTGTGAGATTGATGCAGCAAGGAGTGGAATCATGGAATAAAAAAATGGAGGTATGGTTAAGATAATGCTGATGCTTTGGTGGTCAAGCACAAAACAAATGCCAAAACATGGCGCCAGCAAGGATGTCCCTATGAGCCAAGGAGCGCACAAGCAAATAAAAAATGGGTGAAAGTCAAGTCAAAATGCAATGTGGAGAAAAGAGATACTGGTGGAGATCGTGGTTTGGGCTAACATAAGATCCTTTAGAGAATGGGGTAGAGGAAGATGACAAAAATCCGGAGAAGGAAGCAACCAACTTCAACGTCAGGTGCGCCCATGTATTAGGATGAGATATGCATAGGGAGGATGAGATGATGGGGCTGAAAGATTATGTAATTATTTGGTGTATATTATTTATTTTTTTCGGACAGGAGTGACCTTTCCCATCCCCAAAGTTGGGTCACAATAGTTGTATGGAGAATCCTGGGGGTTTCCTCTTGGTTCTTTACTCTCGGTCACCGCACTTAGCAAATCAAGTTGGTGAGTCGAGTCCCGGTTGATTGTCTCTGAATAATAATCGACTCTTTGCCCCTTGGATTCTGCACTTTTGCCTTTTTTCTTGATTGTGTAAGCAATCAGTGATTGGCAGACGTTTTGCACTCGTTGAGGGATTTTGGAGAAATTCTTATTCTATTTCAGTTTTTCGAGTCTCGAATAAAATTTGAAGAATTAAAACTTGTAAATATTCAGTAAATTAATAAAAAAACTAGTTGCTTTTAAAAAAAAAAAAAACTGGAACTTTTGTTCAACAAATTGATTAACCCTTCTCTAATTCACTGATGGCCCGCACGATTCTTGCTAGAGAAACGCAGATTGTCGACGAGGCGGCATGTTCGAAGGTGAAATAAATGCTGATTGTCAAGGAGTGCGTTCGGTGACAGGTTAAGTCGACGGTGATAGATCCCGTCGGGAAGAAGCATCGGAGGTTGATAGAGACGTGGGAGGCGTTGGGCGGCCGATCTCCGGCGACGCCTTTCTCATCCTACCTTCGTCAGGTACGTCAATTTGGTCAAACTCTTTTAATCTCCGCAGAAACACATAAAAGATGGGTTGGCGGCACCGCCGCTACGGTCGAAATCTTGGCCACGCCGATTTGTTCATGTCGCTGCTTCTAGTGATGATTATTACACACGCATGAAAGATGAAGTAAGAGAAATAATTTTGGAGAAAGTTTTGAATATTTTCTCAAAAAAAAATTGTGAAAAATAACAGAGAGGATAATGATATCAAGAGAAAGAAAAAGAGGGTGAGAGAGTAATTCGATTTCTGTTGGAGGGAGGATGGATTGGGATTCTCTGAAGTCCACCGGAGAGTGCGGCGGACTTCTCACCCTCCAAATACCCTAAATTAATTATTTTCTCTCAAAAATTCTTCAGATAAATTATTTTTTTAAATAAGAGATTTGTTAGATAAAAATAATAATTTAGTTTTTTAGTTTTTTTATAAAAAGAATATATTTAATTTTAAATATTTAAATATTCATGAAAAATATAGATTAAATACTGTATAACAAAAAAATGTAAAATTAATTGAAGATAGTCATAGCAAATTCTGTAATTTTAATTATTTTTCTCATAACTTTCAAGTTAATTTTTTTATCTAGATTTTAATAAGACTGTAACTGACGTCATCTCTGTCTCTCATTGTATTTTATTAACACCACTATTTGTTTTTTATACATACAAATTTGAATCAAAAAAATATTTCAGATTTTATTGATTCAAATAAAAATATTTAAATCAATTATTTTTTTTATCTAATTACATAAATATTTTATTTAAAAGTAAAAATAAATTAATTTGAAGTATTTGGGGAAGGGAGGGAAGGAACAGTGCACTACATGATACGGTGCACTTCAGAGAAGCTGATCGGAGGGAGGATAATGGTAAAGTCGATTTGTTGGTGATAGATATGATTTGTTGAAGAACAACAGAGTTTTCAGTTCTTGGTTTGAAGAGAGATAAAGAGATAGGGTGAGAGTAAAGTGACCAGAAAAAAAATATAAGGACTTGTAAATAAATTATGTAAAATTTGAATGATCATATTTCAATTAAATGTGTAATAAGTATAAGGTTATTTTGTTGTAAAATATAAAAGTAAACGGAAACTTAACTAGTAAAGTAATGGAATGATCAAAATA
>JBBYHH010348684.1:0-12143 GCA_038382905.1 Daphne laureola | reverse complement strand
CCGAAGTCCACATACTTAGCAAATTTCATAGTTTCAGTCAACTTCATGAAAAGTTGACCGACCATACAGAACATTACAAATTTACGCCTTAACTTTAAAGAAGTTCAATATTTTAACATTTATCCTTTATTGACACTCAAGTCCCTCATCTTCTACCAAATATTCAATTTGACCCAAAATTACATAAAAATGACCAACTTACTAAAAGTTGCCAATTTCCCACTTAACTTCATAAAAGTTCAATTTCTCTTCACTTACCACCATTTATCAACAAACTCTTTAAACATTTCTCAAATCTGCAATTTGGCCCAAAATTACATAAAGTGTCCAAAATTACTTCTATAGTACCAAATTCACACTTAAACTTAAAGAAGCTAAGTTTTACTTCTTTTACCCATAATTATACACCAAGTCCTTAAACTTTCTCCAAATTTTTAATTTGGCTCAACTTTATATAAAAATGGCCAAAAGTGCCCGAATTTCATATTTAACTTCAAATGAGCTTAATTAACCTTAATTTATTACTGATTACCAATTAACACCAAACTTTACCAAAATTTTAAATTTTGGTCACAAACTTTTAAAAAGTGACAAATCTTTCCCAAATCATCCAATTAGCTCATTTTCACCGTAATTAATCATTTTTCACCCAAACTCATGATTAATCTCACAAACACCAAATTTCATCTTATCCTTAACAATTCGGCCTCAACTTGGTTTTTCACCAAGAATATTTTTCTTCTTCAAACTTTCACCAACTTTCTTAAGTGTTCTTAACATACTTACTACATAATCTTTTCATGATTTCATCAAGATCATCATTTCCATTTTCCATCCTAAACTTTCGGCCTCTTTATAAAAATCACCCAAGAGATTTTTTTCCAAACTTTACACAACAACTCATAGCCTTAAAATCATTATTAAACCATCATAGTTCATCATTTTAACAAAGAACGTACACTTTGTTCAACATCATTTTAATTCGACCATACACTAACAATAACCATCCATGATGATTCAAGCTTAACTCCAAGCATTAAACATGTTCATAATCAACCTAACAACATGAATCAACACATACTTTAACTTCAACACCAACACCAACTTTGTTCATGAACTCTCAAATTCGGCCAACACATGTCATGGTGTTCCAAGATGATTCAAGGTTAGTTCCAAGTATTAAACATGCTCAAAAACCATCCAAGAACACAAATCAACCTTCACTTTAAACATCCAACATGTTTTGATCATGAACACTCAAGAACATCAAGAACATAAATTTATAAAATCATCCAAACTTCATGGAATCATGTAGTAAATATTTATACTACTCCATAACAACCATATATTCATGCTCACCTCAAGCAAATCTTGAGGAAATGTTGTATAGATTTTTCAAAATTCCATCAACAATTCGGCCCTTAATAAAAAGAGGAGAGGTGAGCTTAAACATTTTCCATTCTTAGTTTCCCTTTGAAACAACCTTAGAACAAGCTCACCTTTAGAAGTTCTTGAAGAAATGGTTAAACATTCTTGCCTAAAAATCTCCATGAACTTTCGGCTAGAAGAAAAAAGAGAAGAGATGAGATGTTTTCAACTTCCAAACTCATTTCCATGGTGAAATACACATGAAAACATCCTTACCTGTTTGATTCTTGAAGCTAGATGAAGGATTGGTGGGTTTTTGCTCAAGAACAAGTGAAGAACAAGATGAATAAGTGAGAAACAATTTTGCTAGTAAGAAATGGTGAAGGCCGGTTATGAGATGAAGAGAAGAGATATTTATTTGTTTAATATTAGTCAACAAATATGATCCTTAAATCACTCTCATGCATTATTTTATTAAGGCTAGTGTTCCCTACCCATTAAACTAATAGCCTACCTCACATAATATCTCCCTTTTCCCTCTAAAATCGGCAGCCACACTAATCCCAAATTAGTGGGCGTTTTCGTCCACTTTTCTAAAATGACCATTTTTCCCCCGGAATTGAATTTTGGCAAAATCACCCGGGACTCACGAAACATCCTAAAAGTGTGAAATTATTTCCCGAGTCATGAGAATTATCATTAAACATGTCCATTACATGTAAAATAGGGTTTTGGAAATATTACAAATCCAACCTCCGGGCAATTCTTATCTCAAAATTACCATCCGCCCGAGGTGACAGTAACATGTACAATTCATGCATTTATAGTTGAGCCCCGCTGATTGCAGAAACACCAGAAAGGAGCCCAACACTCCCTGAGTAAATAACATAATTCAAAAAATCAGAAGCAGCTGATAATAGATACAGATCCCAAAATTTATTCTGAACTATATGTACAGATGCATCCTACGCCTACAGAACCTATAACCTAAAGCATGGAACACCTACTACGCTCAAGTGATCAGATCAACATGAGCACAGAGATCAACTCAAGTCCCTGATGCTGCTGCTAAACACATTAAAGTAAGCTAACCGTCAGATAAGCTATATGTGCTCACCCAAGAAATTGGATAACTGATAACGACCCAATCAGAGTCATCCCTCAAAATAGAAGTAGAAACTGAAACAGAACTAATACAGAAAACTGTATGTACCTGTGGCATAAAAACACAAAACACAACCACGCGGATCTATCCTGAAGGCTATGAACCCGAAGCTTCTAAAATCATTTATAAGAAAAGGGTGAGTTCCTGAAAGAACTCAGGTAGTGCTGAGGTAAGGGTAACGGTATTAAAGAAGTTCCCTACAAAGATGTTAGTATACAGAATTCTGGAAATTGGTTAGTGCACAGAATACTACACAGTTCATACATATCATCATGCACCATGTGCACAATGACCAGATCATTATCCAGGTGTTCCACAAGATAATGGTACAAATAGTTACCTGCACAAGACATGTCAGAACGTTTCACATATTATTAGAATAATTGATAACATATCGTGCATAAAGTGAATAATGAACAGATTAAGATTTCGATGTTTCGCAGGGCACCACGCTCAGATTCCTGCATACAAAGATCATAATACATACATATATAGACATACATAAATTAGATACAGAATCTTCACGTCCGATTGGGATGGAAGCAGAACAGAGCCGACGACCAACAGAGACTGAGCCAAAGTCCAATACATTCAGGGGTCAGAAACAGAACAGAAGCATGGTATACCATCTTGGGGTCTAGGTTCCCCATATAGAAACCGTCGTATCAGATCACTGATCATAAATTAATCAGAGTAAAATAACAGACATAATCGGATCGTTGATCATAATTGACCAGAGCAAGACTGAATCATATAAATGATCCCCAAGTGATCTCAGAAATTCCCAATCATCCGATTGGGTCTTCCGCACTTGAAACATGCACACCGTTAGCCTTACCATGTAACTAGTCCCGGGGGTCACCGGGCCCCACCCTCACGCATGAGACTAGCTTCAACTAACCCAAATAGCATATAAAGCACTCCCAGAATGAATATTCAAGAGAGTTAAGCCCTTACCAGATGTTTCCTAAAGTAGAGCAGAAATCTGAAGAAAATCACGCAGAACTTTACAGTTGACTTTTTCCGACTCCTAACAACCCATGTTAATACAAATCAATCATACAATCAAAAAAGGAATAGAATTCCTTCATTCCAAATTTTCACTTTCTGACACTTATCAATTTTTCTCATTTTTAGCCACTTTTCCAAAAATTGACAATTCATCCCAAATCTTTTCCATTCTTACATTTTCATCAAATAACACTCATTTACACCATAACTTATCAAATATAAACACTTAACCTCCAAATTTTCCCTTTGTGATAAATTGGCCCCAACTTCAAAAATAAGTAAAACTTGACAACTTTCAACACAACTTCACTTATCCACAAAGTACCTTACTTTAACACAATTCATGCTCAAACATCTAACTTCCAACAACCAATTCCCAACTTTAAACCCTTGTCTAAATTCGGCCCAACATATGAGAACATGCCATATTTACTCCTTTCTCAAGATATCATCAAATTATGGCTCAAACAATCCCAAAACCACAAAACAAACACATTTCATGCAATAATCACCAACTTCATTTTCACCCCTTCAAATTTTAGCCCAAACTCAACCACCATCAATAGATGTTTTTACCATACTTTCAACCTTGATTTAGGAGCTTAGAAATATCACTAAATCACTACAATTAACTCCCACACAAACAATCAACAACGTCCAATTTTTAAGGTGAAATTTGGCAAAAATGCAAAATGAAGATAAATGATGATTTCAAACTAACTCCAAGCATTAAAATTGATCCCAAATAAACCAAGAACACATATCAATCATCACTTCAAGTTTCCCTGAACTTCTCCTCAAGAACACTTAGAACCCTAACCTCCATTTCACAATATTTCAACCAATCATGAAGAAAGAGTGTAGGAGATCTTATAACTACACCAAAACAACTCCAAATTCAAGCTTACCTCAAGAAATTGGTGAAGAAATTGATGAATAACTTCCACAACAAACCTCCAATAAATTGGCCTAGGAGGGGAGAGAAGAAAGATGAATTTCAACACCTTTAATCTTAGTTCCTAGATGAATTACTCAAGAAAACTAACTTACCTTGTAAATTGGAGAAGTTAACAAGGAGATTTGGAGAAGAAAGTTGAAGAACACCAAGGGAGAGTTGAGAGAGAAATCAGCGAAGAAGAGGGACAAGAGAGAGATGAATGTTTGTGTTTTATGAGATATATTACTTTACTACCAATACTTATCCTATTTTACTACCTCACATATTATTTACTAATTATTTTTACTAACCATAACCAAAATTCAAACTTTTACGTTACTTTATTTACTAACTCATAATACATACTAATTTACTAACTATTTATTACTACCACACAATTTTTACACTTTATCACAAACACTAACAAAGTGACATGTGTTTTCTACTAACTTATTTTAATCTTATACTATACTTACCATAACCAACTTCTACCTTAACAAATTAATCCTTAACTTACCTTAACCCAAATTTCACCTTAACAAATTTTATCCCCAAATTACCCTTAATTCTTCAGAATGACCATTTTGCCCCTGAAATTTAATTCTGACAAAATGGTCCGGGTTTCACATACTAACACCAAAATGTGAAATCTCACCCTGACTGTAACATTCTCCTCCTCTTAAGACTCTTGGTCCTCCAGCAGTCCATCCAACAATAAACTTATCAGAATACACCTGCAGAAGATATCACACATCGGAATTTTCCTTCAATCCACTAGAATCTTATCCAAGATCTGTAACACTATACCTCCCGCATCCAGCGGGGCATAAAAAATTAATATAGACACACTCCTATCAAAGTGTGTATAATAGAAATATCATTTAAAGATAATATACCTGCCAATGCATCATGCTGAGCAGTCCCTCCCTGCTCAATCCGGAAAACTCGTCCATATCCAAGTGGCTACTGAGGTATCGGAGGTGGTGGTGTCTGCTGTCTCTGATACTGAGGCCTCGAGCCGCCATGAGGTACCCAACGCCCCTAGGGCATGTAGGGCTGGGCCCTTGGATGAAAATGGGTCTGTCCTACAACACCCTCTCCCTGAGTCTGTGGGCAATCCCTGATCAAATGCGCTGTGGACCCACACCTCAGACATCGGCCCGACTGACGATAGCATGTCTGGCCAGAGTGGTATCTCCCATAGAGCTGACAAAACTACGATGATCCCTCCACACCCTTGCCCTTATGACCAGGGCTTGACTTGCCAGACCTACCGGCGCTCCTACCCGATCCCTACTTTCCTGAATCTCTCCCTACGCCCTGAGGTCGATGAGGCACAGCTCGGACCTCAGTCGCTTCCATCTCAATCAACAAGGCCTTGTATACTGCATCATGGTATGATGTGATACCCAAGGGTACCACATATCACCTAATCTCTGGTCGAAGGCCTCTCACAAACTTCCTGGTATTCTCACCCTCCATCCCATCGTACTCAGGGACATATTTGATCAACCTATCAAATTTGTGCTCATAATCTGTGATAGACATGTCCCCCTGGGTCAATTGATCAAACTCAGACTGGCGGCGATCTCGGGTAGCATACCCAATCCATCGCTCATGGAATATGTGGGAGAACTCCTTACATCTCATCCTGAGGTCACGCCGACCCCATATCACATACCTGGCCCTCCTGGCACCCATCACTCCTTTCCACCAATCATACACTCGATCGTGTAGATTAAAGGTGGCCAATGATACAATTTCCTCGCAAGGAAAACTCACACCCCAAGAAGTCATTCCATATCAGTGTACCATGACTGTGCCGCATCTGTCCCTTCCTTACCAGAAAACCTGAGAGGATTAAGGTGCTGAAAGTGCTCCAACCTAGTAAGCCAGTCGGGGCCAGTGGCACTCTCCACCCTGGGCCTCTGAACCATACATGAAATCTCTGTATCATCATCATCCTCAATGACTCGGCGGTGATAGTCACGTCATCGCTCAACATCATCCTGACATCGGTCTCATACCGGATGATCAGGTATAACCTCAGGTCACCTTCTGCGAGCTCGTGGATGTCTCATCTCCTTATCTTCCTCTCCTCATCAGAAGTCGAAACAACATGATAATTATGTGAATTTGTGAGTGTAGTGGAACGAGTGTCAGAAGGTACTGACTCAGTGTCATCATCCCTAGCCCAATCAGCTGAACTATCCTGATCCTGCGGATCAACCTGCTCACGTGGGTCACCCTGAACTCCCATATCCAGAACGTTGTTCAGAACTATCCTGATCTGCCTTAACACTTCCATCAAAATCTCAGGAACTGGGCATGGCTAGGGCTGTGGTCATGGCCTCAGATTCCATCACCTCCTTCTTGGATTCTTAATAGCGACGGGATCCCCATCCCTAACCTCTGGATATAACTCTCGCTATAAGTGAGTATTAACGATTTCTTGAAATTTCACAATAGAAGAAAGAGCACAGTATAACCGGTTAACTACCTAACATAAGCAAGCAGTAGTATTCTTAATGGGTCTGTAGTGTAGATGCAATGTATGATGCATGATGTAATTACCTAATTAGAAAATCCAGCATCAACCCACATCATACCCTATTGAATGGCTGAATCATGTACATTTCTCAATTATCGAAGACATTCTGGACTTTACTTATATTGAACATGTCTAGACCGACAGCCTGCAGTCCCACCTCTCATTCCAAGGTAGTTCTCGTAAGAAGGTGGCCAGCCTCATCACAGAACTATCCTGGAATCGATCAGTGGAACAAGGGCATTGCCCGTCGAAACACACCCTCTACAAGTTCAGAAACTTACTTACTTCTCTTAACCATGCTCTGATACCAACTTGTCACCTCCCTCGTGTAACAGAGCAGAAGCGGTCGGGGTGGAGTGAGGGGGATGACGGTGGTGTATCACCGTCAGAACGGAGTCACTGTGGTGGGCGGAATCCATAACTAGGTCTCATATCACTTTGCCTTACCTAGCCCCGTTACTAAGTGAGGGCACTCCGACAATTGCTAAAAAATATGCATTTCATACTTATAACATACATGTACTGTCATCACCAACCCCGTTCCCGGCGTGGTGGAAGCTTGTGGTAGTGGTGTCGCGGGAGTGGGCGATGGCGGTGAAGTCGATCGTAACCTTATTTTAGTGTGGCGGACCCGAAAACCTCGCCTTAAATTTTTTTCTCTTAATATATTAACATGCCAATAGTTTAAGGCATTCCAAATATGCCAAAAACCTGCGCTTCGAAACATTCGTAGACATGTAGATAATCATGCAATCAGTAATATATAGTTGAGCTCCGCTCAACACTAGATGCACCAAAAAGGAGCCCTACCCATCGTGTTGGGCAAGTACTCCCCGAGTAATGTAACAATATACATAACCAGTGTAGCATACCATAAGAGCATATCAAGTCTAGACATACTATCTAACTACATGAGCATATGCATACTATGCCTACAAAGCCAGAGTTTGCCAGAGAGGAATACATACTATGCCTTAGTGATCGGGTTCGTCAAGAACACCAACAATCACTCGAGGTACTGTTGCTGCTGTTAAACACACATAAGGAGTTAACCGTTAGTCTATATAATTTGTACTCATCCAGATAACCCATATCATATAACCATAAATCCCTCGAGGTCACCCCCGACCCATAAACATGAATCATATAAAGAAGCTATGTGTACCTTAGTACAAAATCTGAATAAGACCAAACGGAACTATTCCGCAGGTCTCCCGTGAGCTCCTAAAAAGATTAATCATAAAAGGGGTGAGTCCTCCTTTGGTACTCAGTAAGGGGGTAGCTAAGGGTCATGGTTTAAAAAACAACCTGCATAAAAGGTTAGCTTGAACAATATGCAATATACTAAACAGTTCATACACCCTAAATAATGACATGGATGATATGCAAATGCTCATAACCATTCATCGTCCCATCGAATGGAGAATCGTACCGTAATGACAGTCCCTGATGGTCCTTGCGGAACCAATCGGAGTCCAATATATATAATAATACGCATGGTACCAGTGAGAGACGTACGTTCCTTTGCTTCAGTTTTAGTGGAAAAATGAAATCGTTTTCCCTAGAGATATACGTGTTCATCATTATTACTTTTTACATTTTCCTCTATCACTTGGCGTTCCTTGGCTTAAATCTTCTATTTTAGTTTTGGTTTCCTGATGACGGGCTGGGGTGGTTCATGATGACGGGTTGGGGTGGTTCGTGATAGTGAGCTGAAGAGGATGTCTGATCGACCATGACTTCAACGAACAAAGAGACAAGGAATGAGAGAGTTTAGTTGGATCTGTCCTTTGGATGATCGATTAGATTTTAACAGTGTTTCTCATCCCAAACTAACCCTAACCCTTGCTACTACTTTTAGTTGCTTGGGTATCCACTTTAGAGATGATGGAGCGCTGCGACAGTGACATGTTGGGCCTGGTTTGGGATAGAATGAGGTGAAGTTGATGGTAGACTACAATAGACGGTTGGTCGGACGCGAATCAAAGAACTTTGTTATAAATGTGAGTTTATTTCCTTAGTTTTTTGATTATTTGAGTGATGCATAGTCAATTGGTTAGAGCTTAGTTGTTAATTGTTCGTCTAAAGAGCTCGCTCTTCCTGTCTTCGGAAACATCTTAAAGGACTAGGAAGTATTCACACCATAGAAAATTGTGACATTACTGACTCGTTGGACTAGGCGCTACGACAATGAATTGATCTGCTATAAGAATAGAAATACTTCTCAATAGATTGTGACTGGGTAGGCGAGAAGGGCATGAAGTAAGAGATTTGGGTGAGATTTGATTCTGTAATAATAGTGGTTCATAACTATAGTGTGCATTTTATTTCCTCTATTTGCCTTGAATGTGTTCGGTGAATTTCCTCAACCATGCCAAGTTGATCTTTCAGTTATCTACTCTTCGGTGGTGCTACTAAATTATTGGTTGCAAAAAAAGTAACATGGCTTAATTGTGTTTGCAGCTTCGTGTTGGTATTCGAGTAATTTACCTAACGATTTAGAGGAGATGTAGGTTGGCGAGTTAGATTAGAGCGGGATGAAGAGAAGGATGGATGAAGTAAGACTTCCATTCCATTTTAAAAAAATGGTTGAAGTATTTATCAGCTTGAGAATGGATCTGCTCTGCTATAGCTGGTACAAACATCAAGTACAAGTATCACACTTTACCTTTCGCATTTATTTATTTTGAACTTTTGATGAACTTTTAATGGCATTGTTTTTTTATTTCCTTTTTTATTTGCAGTCCTTGAAGACCACAAGATGAGGTAGAAAGGAGATAAGTATATGTCCAGAGATGCCTTTCAAATTTACCAAGCGAAGAAATGTAAAAAGTTACTTTCCAGTTTGGGTATCTATTTTCCTCCAACTGTTGTAAAGTACTATCAAGAAACAATCCATTTTTTTTGGGCATATAGATCTTTATTTTGCACTCATGTGATATGAAGTGTTGTTTACAAATTCAAGTACCAAAATTTTGGGTATTTTGTTCTTATATGGTTTACTCATGCTACATGTACATTCATGCAATCAGTTCGTAAACCTTTTCTATTATGTCATTTAATGAATATGCTTTTGCATTGAGTTGTGTATATTTTGTTTTTATGATAAAATAGTTGAATTGAGAGTTAGAGGGAATTGATCATGAAACACTCATTTTTTAACACATTAGCCTTAGAGCTCTACAACATCACACAATGGAAGGTAAGACGTATACTTTTCTGCTCTTTTTTTAAATTTTATTTAAGATACTTCATTTTACTATCAATGTTTTGAATTAGAATTAAACATTCACTTTATGGGTATTAGAGAATACTAACTTATCTAGGTTTATTTTTGTTCCTAATCACTTACGAGCTCGGTTTTAGGCCTTTCACACTTTCTCTTTAGACAGATAATTCATCATTTCATCAATTATTCATGTTATTGTATGGTATCATCAATTTACTTATGCTTTGTGAATGTTCTAAATACTAATAATATACCTCCCTCTAATTATGCAGTGTAGCAAGTTTAGGTGCATATCAACGCTGACTAATGTGATGAAACAAGGGAATGACTCCACAAATGATGCACTGAATTCCTTTGTAACCGTAAGCCAAGAGGAAATATTTAGACATGTGAAGATCATGATGTGCCTAAACTAGAACCAAGGAATGTGTAAGTTCAAAATTTGATAGATAAATGCCTCTTTGCATGCTCATATTTCAGTTAAAAGATTATTACCTAAAGAGTAATATGTATTATAAATGGCTGAGAAAATTTTGGAATCAAGTTTGCATCATAAGCTGCGTGTATAACTAGTTTTGAATTCTGATACATACGAAAATGTCTTTGCTTTCTACTAGAAATTTAACTTGAGGTACTGTGGTTCCTCTTTTCTGTATATTTTATTATTGTATTTGATGGTTGTGGTTGAGGTTGGATTTGTTATTATATATTGTGTTTACTTTTTACATAGAAGCAAAACAAGTGAAAGCAGAGAAAACATCAGTTAGGGAAAACAAGGATGAGGGAGAGTCAAAATAAAATGAATACATTATGCCATGTACTCATATTTGTTTATGGTAAACTTGAAGAAAAAAAAAGATGGTGGATTTTAGTATGTATGAATTCATTGGACATGAAAAGCTGCAACACATAATTCAGTAAGTGTTATGTTGTGGCCAATTATTATATTTGAATGTTTTATAGATCTAGAACTTTGAAAGTTATGGCAATTGTGGCTTCAATCTCAAACTTTTCACCCAAGCATGCCAAAACTCTAAAATTAAAGTTATATTTTGTCTGCACTACTATTGAAACTAGAAAGTAGACCTAGGTGTCTTTTTCATGGTTCTGGTTTCTTTCTTTTTTTGTTGGAAATTTTCACATGGTTCCTTAATAGATAATTTTGCATCATTTGCCTGAGTTTATTAATTCAATTTTGTGAAATTTGAACTTAATTTAAATTATCAGGTAACTTTTAAATCCAGGCTATAGATTTATGAATAATAAAGATGCAACAAGGAAGCAGACTTCAGAATTGTTGAACCATGTAAAAGTTTACTAAATTGTAGTATTATAAAAAGGTGCAGGTTCAGTCAGGTAAACACAACATTTTTTTTATTATCTTTAACTCTTAGAAATTTAGATATTATAAATTTATACATTTAGGAACTTCGTGGGCAGCTGTGAAGTCGAAATGAATAGTAAATGAACAATAATCTGAGTCTTTTGTTGTGTGTGTTAGGGTGTATGTACATTTGGTGAACCTATATCTTTAACCATTGATGTCTTTAACCAATAAAATTTCTCAGCGATGATCGAGGGCTGAGCCGGAATATAGTGGACAAGGTGAAGGCTGAGCGGCACTAAAAGACTTCGATGGATAGAGACAATGACAACAGAAGGAAGCGGTTAGCGATGACCGATGAAAGACAATGATACCTTTAGCACATTTCAATACCTAGCAGCACTCCTACGTAGCCCACCGCAACAAGACATTACAGAAGAATGGATAAACCCATTTTCAGCGGAGCGTGGTGGTAAGGAACAAGAAGAGGAACTACTGGAACAACATGAGGAAGAACTGGACTACCCAAAGTTCAGAACTAATGAGGCAGCACTGGTA